>VYZV01034347.1:128118-157602 GCA_013401275.1 Pandion haliaetus
AGGGAAGGTGCTGTGAGATTTGATTTTACTTCTCATTACCCTACTCTGGTTGATTGGCAATAAATTAAGTTCATTTTTCCCCAAATCAAGTCTGTTTTGCCCGTGATGGTAATTGGTTAAGTGATCTCTCCCTGTCCTTATCTTGTCCCGGGAGCCCTTTGTTATATTTTCTTTCCCTTATCCAGCTGAAGGGGGGAGTGATAGAAGGGCTTTGGTGGGCATCTGGCATCCAGCCAGGGTCAACCTATCACAACCCCAAACAAAAAAACCCAACTTCTTTCATTTACCCTTTTGTGGTGGATGAAAGATTTCAGGTTTTGCTTCTTATTTTTGGAACTTTACATAGTCTTGAAAGTGAGCATTTCTGTGTTCTGAAACCCTCTAAATTAATATTTGCCACTTCTAATTATCAGATTACATAGCCGTCTTACAGTTAATTGGAGAACAGTTCATACTGTGTGGGTAACACCTGTCATGGTAAGAAGAGGATTTGGACAGCTCTGGAAATCAAAATATGCTGATACTTTCCTCATTAAACCATGGAAAGATCTGCACAGCTGAGACTTCCATAAACCAGCAGGTAGGTAGTTAATCCATTAAGCAATCATGAAAAAAAAAGAAAAAGTCCGTCAGTTCTAACACACTGATTTCCATAGCAACAGAACTGATAGCTTATGTAGAAAGTATCTATCCCAGCAAAGAAAGTGGACCAGAGAGGGAAAGCTGCTGTAAACCAAAAGAGTAGTCTGAAATGAGAGTTACAGCAGTAGTTTTGTATATCAAGAAAGACATATAAACCTTTCCCTCAGTCCTATCACGAGAAACCGTATACTCTGGGGACTTAGACATTTGGGTAGTTTATGACAGTGGATAGGTACGTACTCACATAAGTGTAATTGAGTCTCACCATGGGGATGCGGTCTCATGCAGTCAGCTGACAAACTGAAATTTTTTAAAGGCTTCATTTTGGAAATGGTAAAGGCAATTATTTCTTAAGGGTTTACTTGTTCCTTTCACTTGGTCTTTCTGAACTGTTCAGATTTCCTACCTGATAACAAGTGTCCTTAGCATCCAGTTCTGTTTGTCCTAAACTGAGAATTACAATAGAATTCATGTGTGATGTCGCTTTTCTTAAATCAGTGGAGCTCTATTGTATATTGATTTGTCCTCATAATTAAAAAATGAGGTACTGTTAATAGAAACCCCATAACTGGAGCCCAACTTTTATGTAAATAATTTCGTAGATAAGACTGGTTTAATACAGTGTTGGTGGTGTCCCCAGATAGCAAGGTTTCAGGGTTTTACATGAATAACACTAAAGTGAGATTTAAGGGCAAAATAACATTGCAAGTTTAATATTCACAGCAAAGATGAGATGAATAACTATCCTCTTATTGATTACTTACATGACCACAGAAGTACTTATCATTAGCTTCCTGAAACTGAAGATGGACATAAATTCAAATGACTGGGGAAATTGTGCCTCAGGACAGGAAAAAAGGTTACAAGTTAAAAAGAAACAAAAAAACCTGGTCATTATTTGTTCTCTAGGGATTGATTAAGTGTGTCAAAGGCAGTCAGCCAGCAATCTCTCAGTCTCTTCACTTCAGTGGGAGGTAATGAAATTTAATTAGTGAGAAGAGACAGCTTTCACACTACGGAGAGGAGTGGAGAGAAAACAGGAACATCAATGTGCACAGAGAATAATGCTACAGTACATAACAATCTCTATTAAAACTGAATTAATAGGTGAAGCTGTTTGGCCTCTGCTCTTTGTTGCAGGGCTTTCTCATTTTAAGTAAAAACCTGAAAAATGAGCTAAAGCTGTATTTTTTGTTATTAATGGTATGAGGCTTAGTTCTGTTAGGGCTGAAGGCACAAGTACAATTCTGCTCCTTCACAGTTACATGAATCCTTCCAAGTTCAGATTAATGTGTTCACAGATTTTTTTCCCCCATTAGAAACACTGGTTGGTTTGGTTTGTTTTTTTTTTTTTTTTTCCTGTTCTTTTTTTGCCTTGCCTGTTTTATGGACTTATGTGCCCTGAAGTTAAAATAAATAGGGGTTTAGATTAACCCAGTTTTTATGCGCTTGGATCTCATTGAGAACCCCCAGGCAAGGTTTGGTAAAATGTGCATTGCTAATTTATCTACAAATGTTCACAGGGCTGGACTGCAGCAGAAGCACTATAAGCCCATGCCTAGGGTCTCAAATTCCTTGCAACATTTGCTTCACTCAGGAGTGAAATTCTCATTAAAAAGAAAAGTGTTCCTGGAATTGCTGTTTGCAAGTAAGAGCTTGGAAATGTGACCGAAACATTCCTGGAGGGGTAACGCATGCCAGCTGTCCAGTGAGTCTGAAACATGTCCCTGAGTGACATCCAAAGCTGCCCCAGAGGAGGGGGTCCCTCCAGCCCAGCTCAGCCAAGGATGCTTGGCCAGGAAGGGACAGGCCAGAGGCCATGAAGATGGGGGTAGGTATCATCTGCTGATTGAACACCCATCAGGTTTGACCCCATCTCAGTGCTCTCTCCAGGGTACAGACCAGCCCCACTGCTGAGCCCCGAGGGCAAGGTGAACGAATGAAGTCTGTGGTTCGTTAATAGCATGTGCCTTCTGAAAAAAACCCCAGATTTTGAAGTATTGTCTGTGCACCGATGTCCTTTTCTTTTTCCATTGTTCTTCAGATAGTCTGCCAAGATCCATGATAGTTCTCTGTCTTTTGGAATACAGACATTTTATAGATTTGTGTGTACGGTGTCTTAGAAGTAATACCAATTTGTTCCAAATATCACAGCATGTTAAGTAACCATCAGGGTTTTTTTTAATGGATAGCATGGAAATGGCCATCTTTTATTTCCTTCCTCTGCTCCAGGGGGAAGGACCCTCCAGTGATTTAATTGTCCAATTCTCCTTGAAATTCCTAGCTGAGCCATCTTCGCCAGGATGAGGCACTGCAGGTCTTTGTGGCACTGCTCTTTGAGAAACAGCAATCCCCATTTCCTGATATCCTGGGCAGTGCAGAGGCAGCTCCAGTGCCAGGCACCCCACAGCTGAGGGACTCCCGGTATCCTTGGGGGCCTCAGGAAGAGCCAGGAGCCTGATGCAGCAAGGGCATAGCTCCTTGCTATGGCTTGGGAGCCTGGGAGCTCTTCTAGCCTTGAGCTTTTTTTGTTCTTAAATTTTACCTCAGAACAGTAATTCCAGTCTTGGAACAGAGCTATTTCAGAACACCAGAGGTTTTTTTACTTTTTTTTTTTTTAACAGACTTGGTGATGGGTATTATTTTAAAAAAAACCAACCCCCAATCATTATTAATTTCAAATGGTGACTATTTTACCTTCAAGACTTTTAGAGCTATGACTTCCGCATCATGTGTATGTTTCTGGGGTATTGAGAGGAAAAACAAAATAGAAGACCAAAATGCCAAAGATCATGCTTAGAGTTAAGTACGTACTTGAGGCCCATCAGACTCCTTTATTCCTTTTATTCTCTCATACCAGATAATATTTTATAACTTGCATTTGATACTCGTGTTTTTAAATCAGTTTTTGAACCATTCTAGAGAAATCCATTATGGGAACATTACCTTATAAAACTTAAGGGAAAAAAAATAATTCAGGAAAATACAGAGTATAAAGTGTAATTACTATGTTCAAAAGAGCTTTTTGATGAAACCATCTTTCTGATCATGTGCAAGCTAAAGAAACCTGGGGTGCAGGGAAACACTATTTTACTTCTATGAACAAATTTAATTGAACTAGGAACAGTGTTTCTGATGATGAGGCCATGAATATTCCCTATGTCCACACAAAGTCAAAAAGCTTCTAGCTACCCATTGGAAAAAAATCTGACCATGAACAAATACAGGCAGACAAACTCCCGTTTGTCTCTAATTAAAAGCAGGCTTCATTTTGCATGTATCTGAGGATCAAACCCCAAAACTATGGCAGCCATTTCAGATGACTACAAAGATCCTATTACAGTTTTTTTGCTGTTCATTACTCCTGTGGATCCCAAGTCTTTCAGAACACCAGCTTTAGTTTTGTTGCTAGCGCACAATGACTCACAGAAAATATCATTCCTCTCTGTCTAGGGAGTGCTTAGATCTGCCAGCTTCTCTCAGTATGTATCTAAAATTTCTTACTTTTTGTTAAATTGAGTCATGTTCGCCTAATGAGCATCCTATTGAAATCCCACATCTGATTACTTGCATGCAGCAGAATTATTCAGAGCAATGCAGCCATTGATCATCACTACTAATTTCTCCTGAGAAACCATATAAAAAAAGGAAAGTGAAAGGGAGCAAAGAATAAAAGGGTAGAAGATTCAAGCCCATCAAAAATTCAGAGTAAAGACTAAGGGCTATCAGAGCTGCAAGGAATATGTGAGGTAAACTAAACAGATGAAAAATGTAATTTGGATACCACTGGATTTTCACACCTACCCCAAGTACTACATTATATAATTCTGCCTTGGGCCTAATGAACCTTCAAGTGGGAGCAAGGCTTGCTCAGAAGCTGTGAGTCTAAGAGAGACAGGCACAGTGTTAGACAAAGGTATCTTATGCTCTCCTTGATTTAAAAGAAAAAACTTCAAATAACAACCAATACCAATTTCAGAAATATGTGATAGTTTACGTGGTAGACAGGGAATGAAGGGGGAAAATGTAAGTTAATTGTTCACCAAAGAAAGAAGCTTCAACTTAAAAAAAGCTTTAATTTAATGTTTTACAGCTTGTTCTTGAAATAAACCTGGTATTTCATAGTTAACTGAAGATACTCCAGGATGCTTCAATTCTGGTATCTCCAGAATGTGTGAATTGAGTTGCAAACCATGATTATAAATAGAAGAGAGAATACATCATCTGGGATGGTTTCATCAACCTGAAATATAATTGTAGAGGGAAAGAGGAAGGAAATAAACATTTTAATTTAAAATACATAACTAATGACACTTGTTTTTCAGTATTGTACTTCATCCCTTCGTCTAGAGGCTCAGATATGCCACCCATGAATGAAATTAGCCCATTTCTTTCTTCAACCTTTTTACAGGTACTTTCAACAGGGGGACCAGTTCGGATGAAAAAGCCCTTAGATGTCTCACCCAGCAGCTTCCTATGCCATAAGGTTGAATACATTTTCACACTGCATAACACTCTACCAAATACATCAGAAAGCATCAGCACTGAAGAACACACCAAGATAAGATGCTCCGGTGCACGCTGTTCTCCCTTTGGAGAGAGGACTTGAGAACAGATAGCATAGTACTGATGCTAGTTATGTTGCTCTATGTGCAGCTGAGAAGCACTCAGATATTTCAGTGAGGGATGTGACACAAGAAGTTACACAAAAATAGAATATTATGAGAACTGTAGAAATCTCTCAAGTAGAATGATATTAAAATGTACCTAGAAATATTATAAACCTTCCTTCAGATTCCACAGTGAGAGAAGATGTAACAGAATGAATCTAAATCACTGATTTAAAAAAGAAGTTTATGTGAATATTTGTATGAGCCATGGTTTACAATATGACCCATGATTTAAAATGTCACCAACAATATTATTAGGACAACTTATAGACAATAATGCAGACAATTTGGATGTAGGTCTATAAAAGATTCATACTAACTTAGTCAGGTTAGTGGAAACCTAAAGGAAACATTTCATTGTTGATGAAGAAGGACTTCCTCTTTTTTTTTTTTTTTTTTTGGTGCAGCTTCAGAATGAATCAACTATGACACCATATGCTGCAACNTTATGCAATTATAAGAAAAGTGTGAATAAAATGTAAACTACCCTCAGATGCTGCCTCTCTAATGTACTTTTTAAACTTTAAATATATGAGTAGTCATGTTGAAATTTTGCCTACGTATTTTTGCAGTGTACACGCCAGAATGTTTCTAATTTTTTTTCTATACACTTTAATCTAAAGCTGCAGTATCGGAAACATCTCATTTACATATTTTCCCATCTATCTACAGTGTTTTCAGCAAAACTGCAGAGCAGTGTACTCAATAACAGAGAGTGTCTGTGCACTGTAATACTCCAGGTTATATATACCCTCAGCTGATGTATATGAACAGAGCTCCACTGATTTCAATTGCACTACGCTCACACTGAGTGATAAGCCTCTTCAAGAAACTACACTGTGGCATTAAGTCCAGGGTAGCTGACACTCTGCAGGAAGGAGTATAAAATATGCTCTATAAGAAATCAAATGAGAATGTGGTGGGGTTTTTTGTTTGTTTTCTTTCAGGACTGAGTCTACTTAGGATTTTGCAGGCTTTTTCCTGTAGAGTTGAACTGTTGGTTGTACTTGGACAACAGATGTTCACTTAGCTGCTGAGCCTCATAGTACTGGAAAAACAAGGGGAAATTGAATCTAATCTTCTTACTGAATTGTGGTGAAGCTCCTATTCACTTAAGGAAATATCTTTGCTGAAAGATATTGTCTTTCAATGGAAGGTGAAAGAAGGTGAAAGCAGGAGGTGAGCAGAGGGTGCAGAAGACATGCAATTCAAATATGTCTCAAAATTCTAGCCATCTTAAGAGACCTGGCTTTATGTGAAAATACGGGTCTATGTCAGAAGTTCAGCACCGAGGCCAATTTGTTCAGGAAACTAGAAACAAGATACTGCAGGGTGAGGTGTGGATGTGGAGGGTTTGAGAGAACTACACATTACAGAAGTGCTCTGGAGGATGAGGTACATCCTGCTTCCTGAATTTTTCTGGAGGTGCAAAACGCTGTACAAGAAGCAAAAAACAGTGAGATAGCATTTTTTTTTTTTCAAGATTGGCTGCTAAGAGTTAACATACTGTCCTCTCAGTAATGGCATAGATTCAGAGACCTTTAAGGCCAGAAATGACTTCCAGGTCTTCTAGTCTCACTCTGTAAATGACCCATGCCATTGAAGTTTGCTGGTTGACAGCTGGCTGAATATGAGCCGGCAGAGTGCCCAGGCAAGAAGGAGGTTGTAGTGAGGTGGGTGCTGGTCTCTTCTATCAAGTAACTTGTGATAGGACGAGAGGAAATGGCCTCAAGTTGCAGCAGGGGAGGTTTAGATTGGAGATTAGGAAAAATTTCTTTACTGAAAGGGTTGTCAGGCATTGGGACAGGCTGCCCGGGGAAGTGGTGGAGTCATCATCCCTGGAGGTATTAAAAAAGCATGTAGACAGGGCACTTCAGGGCATGGTTTAGTGGGCATGGTTGATGGTTGGACTCAATGATCTTAAAGGTCTTTTCCAACCTAAATGATTCTATGATTCTATGTTTCTAAGATCATTTCAGTAGATATTCACTTGGATAGACCAGTATTGAATCTAGTAGCTAAATCATATTTTCTTAGGAGCTTTCCTCCTCGATTGCCTTCTACAGGGCACTAATTATTGGTGAGATAATGTTAATGAAAAGAAGAGAGTAATTAGTATAGTGAACCTCTTGGCCATTTCCATACTGCCAAGGGTGCAACTCCATTTGGGGTGACTAGAAATCTCACAGAGGAACAGTGAGGATTTTACAGTGAAAGATGATCTATTTGCCCTACTGCATTCTTGTATGCCAGCTGGCACAGGCTGGAGCAATGAGACATGAAGTGAATATTGAACAGAAAAAAGTGAGAACTAGTAACTTCAGATCAGTTATGCAGGCCTCATGGTGTTTCCTTTGCAAAGGACACCTATGTACATGTTATGCTTGCAAGAAGCAGATCTGAAAATACAGGAGAAAGCAAAGGTTTATGTTAATTCTGTAGCATTGAGGGAACTGAATTTTCTCCATAGACTGCTTTAAGAGCCTGTAGTGCCTGGAGTGTTCAAAGAATGAATAGCTTGACAGATTCCCCCTGCACTGTCAGAAATGAGATAATCATTGTTGCACCTTAAATATTAATAAGGTAAGCTTTCTAGCAGGGGCAGCTTAGGAAAATGGCCATCAGGCCTTAAATTGAAAGACTCCTGCTTTGCTTCTACCTGTAGTTTTCTCCACATCTCACGTGGATCAGTTTAGTGTCCAATGTTTCACTGAATATCCCACAAAAGGCCAGAAAGACTTCACATTTCACAGTAGATTGTAAGTCTCTCACAGATATCTGGGATGAGGAGATCTGTGACAAAGTCAGTAAAACACTATAAAAGTGTTTTTCAGAGGCTGGGTTTATGTTCTACATAAACATAATAATTAGAATAATAAATTCAGCAATACTAGTTATTATTTATTAGTAGAGAGAGACAATACATTCAAATTAAAATAGTAGTTTATTCTTAGACGACCAAGAAAGTCAACAATTACCAAGTTATTAAGCATTAGATGACATTGTGGTGAAGGGCAAATGGGTCAGAACCAGTTAAAAACAACTAATGAAGCAAAGGTAAAAAAGTTTCCTACCACTGTCTTATTATGTTACAACTAGGAAGACTCGTCTGATTAAAAAAAGAAAAAAGCCAAACTCTTTAATGTGTTCTGTGTACACAGAGTTGATTAATGCTTTTACTTGTTTTGCTTCTACTTTTTCTTACTTTCAGTCTGTGTTGATTGAAATGTCAGGCTTGTCCTATCCTTGTACCCACTTATCTTTGTGCATTTTCAGCCTTTGGTCAAACGAGTAAGAATCGTTTGCTGTCCGTCTTTTTGTTTCTTTCCTATTCATTTCACTGTCCATGATTACTTCTCAGTTTGAAATGCAGTAGCATGCAATTTGCATAACAAAAGGCTCAATCTAAATAATAATACATTTCAGAGTATCAATCAGGTGTTGTTCACTGTATCTTTGTATTGCTTTTAAAGAGACAACATAACAAAAGACTATTGATAACATATGAAACCAGCTTACCAATCTTGATTTTTCCTGTGTCTGTTAAATAGAATAATATAAAAATACGTTACGACTAGAGAATAGGAAAAAAGTTCTAGCTAGCATATAATATCTTTGGATACTAACCTACATTCCTTAGGTAGGTGGAGCATTTGCTGATGTTCAGAAGTAGTGGTGGTTTTTAGGCACTAGTTCCAGTAATTCTTATTTGTCATTCATATATTTCTTTTGTATTCATATTTGGTATGTTTGGTTTTCAGATATATTGGAATTTCCCTATAGCTCACACATAGTCATTTCCCATCTGCATCTGTAATTTAGGGAAGTAAGAAGTTCAATATCAGAGAATAGATCAGTGTTTGAAAAGTGTGTGCTTACTTCTCATTAAAATTCCTTAGCAGCCCATTTCCTCAAACCCTGGAAGAATGAAAAGGAGAAATAAATATTCAGCTAATTGAGAAATACGAATTTACTCAAAATCTGAAATATTAAATTAATGGAGAAATGTGATACTACTCTGAACTCTATTAATGACATCAATTTCTAGAGCTAGTAACTCTTCTAAAGGGTAGCATGTGTGATGACCATTGTTTACTGTGGTGGACAAAAAACTTACTACCTTCTTATGCCTCTACCTATTTAGTACATCTACCTGTTGTTTCCAGTACAGTAAATTATTTTGGACAGAGAGCTTTACTTTACTGTGTATTTTTACATGATAAAGCTTTGTAATCTGAAACCCCAATCTTTAAATTCTACAGTAATACAAACAGTAATAGTAATGCCACAGGAACTATTATTCTCCTAGATATAGGAAAAAGGACAATGTACCTTCTTGATTAGGAAAAAACAGAGGAATCTCAAAACACACTTTATGGATATCAACTACTTTTTTAATTCTCATTATGGTAATTTCTGCTATCATTTATTTTTTTAATTATGGGTGTTTCTACACTGCTTATGTAGCACATCACTTTTACTAGAGGTTCATAAAGATGAGAACGGATGTCATTGTGTTTCATATGGAGCACTTAAAGATTAGCAAACATACTCCTACCGAGTAACTGAAGCTTACATATGTAATCACCTGGACAATGGACATATGGTTCACGTTTTGACATAGGTAGTATACGCCAAAGTGAATTTGATAGCTCAGCAGTCACAGAGTCTTTAGGCTAGACTGTATGCTCTTAACTGACGTTAGGACATGAAGTCTTAAAATAAAATCTTTTAAAATAATCTGCAATGCCACCTGAGTTATCCAAAGAATAAATCTGTGAATAAAAATAGATAAAGAGAACAAATATCAGAGCTATGGAAACCACACAGCCAGGAACAAGCTCGTGAAAATCAATACAAGCTGCGATTTATATTTAAGATTTTAATATTTTGAGTAAGTCCTTGAAAGCTATCATTATATATGCAGGCTAGGAAAAGATTTGAGAGCAGAAAATCTCAGAAATATTCAGTAACAGTTTATCAGAGAGGAACTTTTGGTTATTTTTAGGCAACACTAGCAAAACACTCTTTTTTCTCAATTCATGTAAAAGATCAATTAAACTAATGCTTGCAAAGTGCTTTGGAGGTGAAAGCAACTGCTACATGATGCTATCATGCTAGTGATGCAGTCAGTGAATTCTCTCACACAGCACTTCTTCTTCAGGACAGGAAAAAATAGCTGAGAAAAAAGGAGGCAACTCTCTTCGTCTGAGCACCGGGAAAGTAGGGTAGGGATCTACAACCAGGTCTGCTATTAGGGGGTCTCGTGCTGCCTGTGACAAGTCTCACGGGGTTCTGACTTTGCCAGCCCCTCGGGACCTTGCATACACTCGTGGGCAGCCGTAGAGGATTACAGCTGCAGAGATGTGGCGTAAATGGTACCCGGGAGCATGCCATAGCTGCAGTGTGAAACTGCAGCCCTGAATTAAATGTCATGGTATGTTTAGCCCAGGTCAAAGTCCAGGTTTGGAACCTAGTCACATTCAAAGTGTAAAACCCTTGAAACTGCCCCTTGTAACCTGGTGGGGATGAAGGCATGCCAGCCCACCTGCTGAAGTTGCACGGGGGAGGTGCGCCACGTCCAAAATGCGATTGCCAAAGGTGCTGCTTACCTCTGTCTTGCTACCTGCTGGACCTCCATGGACACCAGCCCCTGCCCCTCGGGGTGGGGGAAGGCTCACAGCACAGGGGAGAAGCCTGGGTCTCATGAGCAATGCAAAAATAGCATTAGAGCATTTGCCATTGCACAACACTATATGTTATAGGTATGCTTTCTATTTGGGAATTTTTCTTTTTGGTGTTTTAATGCCACCTGCAAGAGATGTCATTTCTCCCCTTTTTTTTTTTTAATAATGACAAGGAAGTTTCTTACATGCAAATAAAATTTGCTAAAATTATACGCTGAGAAAGGAAGTATTTTCTTGTATCTGAGTGAGACACTTCTAACACATCCACCTTCTGCTCCTAGACTACCCCAATGACGTTCTTCACCCCAATCTTGACTAAAAATGCTAATCTAAAAAATACTAGCCTATCATGCATACATGTCTAATAATGTACGAATTCCTAGATGGCACCTAACTCCTCTTCTCCCCTAATCCCCAAATATAATGAGAAACACTGGAAGGGGGATTAATGTGCCATGGTTGGCATATTACCAATAATGCAGAAAAACTACTGCTGTCAGCTTACTTTTTCTAATTGACTATGGATATCTAAAACTCACATGTAACAGAAACATGTCAACAAGATTTTGTGCCTTTTCTTTCTAAAAAGAAGAAAAGTCTTTTATAAAGGAGGTGTAGGAACAGATCCTGAAGTGTGTAGATCCACATGCGCTGGGCCACATAGCTGTATGAAAAAAATGACTGTTTGGCATAATTCAAATTTATGATAGTATTTTTATTTTCCATTAAAACCAGTGTGAAGCTAATAGAATCCCTGTCATGCAGGTATTTAAAAGGTCACTTACAGTAGTGAACTCAGCTGGGGTATCAATTCAATGACGAGGGACAGTGGGGTTTGTGTTCCTGCCTTTATTACCGTCAGCAGCTACAGTATCATCATCACTTTCAGAGGCAAGTATAATCTTACCTGAATTAGTAATCTTTAGAAGAACTGGGAAAAAATTATATGAGCTTCACTGGTACCTCTCAGGGGATCCATCAGGTCTGTTGAGAAGCTGTCACCTGACTCATAAAACTGAACCATCTGTAAACTGAAATTACTGTGTACAGAGTCATGAGCAATGCCATCTATTTTTTGTGTTGCAAATACTATATAATTAGGACAAGATTTTCATCATCTAGAGAACATTGCTCTGACTAACTGACTGACTCTGCTATAATGCTGTGTTTAATCAGTCTGTCTAAAATCACCATCATGTCTTAAGTCATTTTGCTTGAACAACTAGTGACAGGGTTGTATATGCAAATAATTATAATTTCAACAAATATAAATAACCAAATCTTCCCATTATGTTGAAAGAATGACACTTGACATTCTGATTCTAATGGATACTTGAAAAACAGGTTTAATATGATATTATTATTTCTGGGATAACAGCAGAAAGTGAAGATAATTTTAAAACATGGTATTTTAAGCCTGGTACCTGATCCTTAGAGAACTAATTTCATGATAACTAAAGTTAAAATAGTTGATACATTTTCCTGTGTGTTAGGATAGTGCAATAAAATGAAACATGTAGGAGTTAATCTTTCCAAGTAAAGCAGAGAGGAATGTCTGTTAAAGAAGGTTTTCTTTGGTATTTTCTTACAGGAATTTGTTTTTGGAAATACTTTTAGTAATAAAATAAGATTTTTTTTTTCTTAATACTTCTGTAATAATGTATTCCAGGCACTGTGTATGAATGATATTTCTCATTTTATATATAGGAATTGGTTAACTAACACACAATATAAGCACAACAGTTTTACTTATTTAAATAGCTTTTTTATAAAATAAAGTTCCTGCTGCCTAGAGGAGCCTTTATTAATAAAATAGGATAACTAGGAAGTACTGATTTTATTTGATAGAAACACACAGTTTCCATTAAATTCCAGAATGCACACAGATTTTGATATTTATTCAAATTATGCCAAGGCATATGGTGGCTAAATCTTCCCAGACACACTTTGTTATTGGTTCCTAATATAAGATTCTCTATTAGGAAGACATATGGTAATGTGTTGATTCGTTCTGCACAGGACAGAAGGGAATTTATGTATTAAATGAACATGTACTTCAGTTTGGATTAGTCTATTGTGAAGAAGCTGCTGCTTCTACCCAGGGGTTCAAACTGGAAAAGTGGGACATAGTAAGAGAATGCTATGATCCAATGCATGCACAAGACACCCAAAATCTGAAATTTATGTTTTTCAGTATAGAGTTTGATTTTTGGTCTTTTTCAAAAGAACAATAAGTTCACAGATTGATAATATAATTGTGAGCACATGTGCCCAGGTTGTGAAGACTTTTGTAGGGCTCGAACCTACCTCTCCAGGTCTTCTGAACCTCCCAGCTCTGGCACTGCAAGGTGGAAGAATGCTCTCCTTCCATGTCGTGTCTGGGCCAAGAAAGATAAACTTCACCAAACCGGAGGGGGAGCAAGGAAGATGAAGAGCAGCTGTAGAGGACATACAGAAGCAGCTGGGAATCTTGGATTCTACCTCCTATGCCTAGGAAAATTTGTATTTTAGCCATCATTTTTTAGCATAAATGTGTAAATACTATGTACTAAAACATTGTTTTTAACTGAACAATTGGTACAGCATTTAATTGTGATTATCAAAAGGGCCTCACTACTGCTTTGGTTTAATCCCTTTCTAGAGCATCTCTAAGCCAGGAAAAACTCTCCAGTGGTACCCTGGGAATAGAGGTGTACTGCGTTTGCAACTCCACCAGCATTATTTGTATCTAATTGTTCTTTTTGACTAGTTTCAATTCCCTTTACTAAGACACTATAGGAAAAGGAAAACAAAATTCAGTACTCAGAAAGAAAATTAGCAAAGGCTGCTTTTATTTTTGAAGTAGGCCATGTAATACCTCATAGTTTGCTCTAGCACAAGGTGTATCAGGCATCTGTTCAAAAAGGGGACTCTCTGTGACCTAAGGTGAGAAAAAAAGCATTTCATGGAGTGCTGAGTTTGCTGTTAGTCTGCAGCACTCCACCTCATGAGAGCATTAGTACTGTTGATGTAGTCATATTCCTTCCATCCATACACACAGAGGCACACACAAATCCTTCCCGCAACCTGCTCCCCTTCGTTCTCTTTTTTAATTCCTTGCTCATTATTTGGACCTTAGGAAAGGTGCTGACAGCATTCTCCTTTTCCCCATCATCAGAATGGATCAGGGCAAACTTTCTTTCTCCAAAAGCTGTTTGCTGGTTAGCCATGTGACTCTGCTGTTGCAAGAGCTGATGGAGTGGCTTCAGATGGAACCCTCCAAGGGAGCAACTTGGACTTCAAGAAGAGGGAGGACCCCAAGTGGGGATGGTGCCAGAGCACACTGTGGGTAGTGCTTTAAATCAAGACTTCAGGTGGAGATAAAAACTTTTCTTTTTAATAAAAAAACCAGTGTTTGGGAACCTTTGAAACAACCGGAGCCCTCACTAGAGGAGAAGGACTCACAGGCACATAGTGACTCTTGCAGGACAAATCTATGAGCAGTGAAATGTGGGGACAAAGAAAGAAGTCTGACACTCACATATCTTTAAATTGATAAACCAAGTCTCTCTAAGGACACCCATTTGGGCTATGCATTTCCCATGGAATGTAAATTTCCTAAAAATTTTCTGCATGGGAATCTGGTAAACCTGCGACACCCTAAGCCACAGAAAGTAGGCTTTTTACTATCCTTAATTTCAATATCCTGGCTCACCTATCCTCTCTGGATTTGTAAGAGTATTTGTACATCTAACATTGCTAGTCCTGACCGCCTAAGCATACGTAGAACATATATAGCAAAAGACAAATATTACACCAGAGGAAAAATACACCAGTGGCTGTGCCTTCAAATAACATAAATAAGTAAACAATTCTACCAGAAACTGTACAATAAATTCTTAGTTGTTTTTTAGGGTTTTTTTTTCTGAAAAAAAAATGATTCATGGCATGTTTTCATGTGTAACGGAGGAAAACATGATGTTACACTGCCGGTAAGGACTGTGGCTGCACCATGACAAGGAAAAGGGATTCCAATTTAAGCTGCCATAGGTATTGAGATTAACCCATCCGCACTGCATTCCCTTCTGCACTAACTGGCAGTAGCTTTATCTGATCAGATGATTCTTGTTAAAAGTAAAGTGAATTTACTCAGCAAGCCCCATATAAAATGCCGGAGTTGTGCTTGCTCAATCGTAATTGAAGAGCAGCAGAAGAGCACATTAATTGTTCTTTCAATGCCCATTTTCAATGTAATTGCCATGAACCTTTCTGCCAGGGTTATCTTTCCACTTCTCTAATGATATTAGCTGTCCTATACAGCGTCCCTTCAACCCGATTGCGACTTATTACTAAGGCAACCAGTTGTGTACTGCAAGCAGCAGCCATTTTTATTCATCTTTTCACAGTCAGACTGACAAAGCAGTGTTTTTAAATAGCATTTTCCTTTCATCTTTAAAAACTAAGTCCCTAGGGAGCAGTACCAATTTACACCAGTTGAAGATTTGGATCAAAGACCCTGAAAACCCAACAGAGAGCACAGTGAAAAGAAGCAACAACCTGGGCAACTCATCAATGACTGATCCATGTGATGAAGGAATCCCCAAAGTCTGAAAATACAGCTGAGGTCCAGTTCTTTAATTAGCACCATGCAGTCAGAATCCCTACTGTTCATGGCTGAGGAGAAGGGAACTGAAACTAGATGTCTTTGTTGCTTTCTGGGGAAGCAGTGGCTTGCGCATCTTGCCTCTCTGTCACTTACCACTCCTCTAAGGCATGCAGAGTAGGATTTTCCACCACAAAATTATAAATTGTGTTCTCTGTGTTCAAGTGGCGAATTCATTGTACTTTAGCATTATCCTTTTCTTAAAGATCCTGGGGTTGGTAATCTTACCAGAGCCCTGGGAGAACTGAATGGACTTTGTCACGTTGTTGTGGCTGGATGTGATACTGCTTACATCAAAGGACTGGTATGCATAAAGGAGCTGCATTAAGGATGTACAAGCTGCCTTTCTTAGGACCACTTCTAATTTTTGAGATTTTGCCTTTACAAACGCAAATTTTTGTCCCCTTGGTTTGTATTTATTTGTGATATGCCCCACTCAGACCAACCATATATTATTCCAGCATTGCTCTTCTAATAAATAAAGCCTCACGTCCACTTTCAGGAGGAGTCTGCTCCCCTGAGCGTGCCCTCCCCAGGGCTGTGGTGCTCAGCAGACACTACCTGCATGCTGCAAGGCTTGTCTGGCCCACGTGGAGCTGAATCCCCCACAGCCCAAAGTAGGTGCTCTCAGCTCCCACCAAGGTTTGGGCAGGAAGGTGCTGCTGCTGCTACTGCTCTGCTCAAGCTGTGAGCTTTTTCATTTGCAGGGGTTCCCAGCTGGGAACAGCGGGCACCTGTCCAGGAGAGGTGATTGCTGCTGAGACCACATCCCTGGTTCACCTTCTGACCCTCTCTGCCTGCTCACCTTGGACGCTGTGTGTGTTGGTGTGCACACAACCACTTGTGCATGTATGCATGCACAGGTGTGCATATGATACCCATATACTGCTTGTAGGCTTAATCCTTGACCACGCAATCCTTAAACCCAGCAAAAGCCCTGAAACACTGCCCTGACTCCCTCCTGGGCACCACAGTGGCAGGAACCACTGGGCTCATTGCACCATCCTCAGCCAGGGACCCCATGGAAATGTACCTGCCTGGTCCTGCCTAACCCCCTCACCTACAAAGCAACCTCCTGCCCCATATCTGCCATCTTGGGGCATTTTCCCGCTGTAACCTCCTGTGGCAGTCCCCAGGCAGACGCAGACCCAAACACCCTGGCCTCCAACTCCATTTGGGATTTCCCCCATCTGCTGTCCAGCTGACTCAAGATACCCCTAACTCTGTAGTCATTTTACTGATGGAACACATGCAAGAGATAAAGTCTCTTGGCTTGAGCACACTGAGAAGTTTTCATTCAAAAGCAAGTCTTGAGATTTGTCCATTGTGGATCCACCACACAAAATTTAGAAGGACAAACATGCTTGACACTCCTCAGAAATACAGCAATGCTTTAACTTCAGCATAATAGTTATAAGCAGGATCTGTTTTCACACATGCATGGTGTTTTGTTTGCTCGTTTACTTGTTTTTCCAGTGTGGATAAAATATAACTTCAACACAATAATTACAAGGGTTTGTTTGTTTTGGTGTTTTGTTTGGGTTTGTTTTTTTTTTTTTTTCTTTCAGTGTGGACAGAATGATATATTTTTTGCTTAATGTATTCTTGGAAGCAGCTACTTTATTCTGGCTGAAATATTTTGAAAAAGAAAACTAAACCAAATCACAGCCTAAAGCAGATACCAGGCATGGAAAGTTCAGCCTAGATCTGTAACTTTTAAGAAATTATGAGCAACAGAAAACAGAGTCATAGGATGGGAAGTATTGAGCAGCTCCTGTAATAGGTGCCATTGCCTGTGTCCAGAATGTTCAAATTAGGGCACGCAGGATTAAAGGCTGTGCCACAAAGTGCGTCTCAAACAAAGGTAGTATAGACGTGACAAAAAAGGAACATCAAGCAAATGGCAGAAGGGGTCTGTTCTTACTTGCAGCTAAAGGACTCAGTTAAATCAGTCTATTTTTCACCCACAGTTATCAGGCAGTGGTCAGACTTTCGAAGATGGAACAAAAGCGGGAGGTTGACAGTGTAACTGGATGTAATGCTGGCATGGTTGCTGGAGTATCCTTGCTCTGATCTGGGCTCTCACAAGCCAAAGGCCACTGAAATTTGACCTTCATTTCTCATCTGTAAAAGCAAACCAGCATAAATACTTTGCTTCCCTCTGTTCCTGAGCTAACCTCCGAAACAAAGAGACCAAACTGAGTGCAACAGCCAGCGCTGGGTACAAAAAAGGGAGTGAAGGTGAGAGCAGCAGTATGAGGGGTCAAAAAGGGAGGCTTCGCCCCCTGCTCCCTATTCCAGCTGGGCTTCACAGGGCCAGCAGCATGTCTTAGGCATGGAGTATTAGCAAGAGCTTTAAAATATTTTGAGATTTCGTTCTGAAAACTAGCTTTGAATCTTATCCCTTTCAAATTAAGCTTTACATGGGGAGAAAGAAATCTTTTTAAGCTTTAGTATTTTAGCTTGTCAAATTACTGAAGAGGATTCAAGCTCTTTTTTTCTTTTACATTTAATGTTCAAAAAAAGTTCCCTATCTATAAGGCCTGTTTTGGTCTGATATCCTGAAGATTTTTGAAAGTAGATTTCAGGTAAAAAAAGATATATTAAAATACTAACAAAAACCGTAATTATTTTCAGAGACCCTCTATGTTGTCTTTTACATTATCCTACTCTTAACAAATTGGCAGCATGGAATGCAAGTTTGATCTCCCTTTTCTTCTAGCAGAAAAACTTCATCCTTTTCAGTTTTTTCTATCTTCGCCTTGAATGAAGTAATTTTAAAAGGATCCAGTAGTCCTGTTTTTTAAATTGAGAGGAAGTGATAACAAGCAATCTCATAAAAATGTGAGGTGAGAGAAATTCACACAATAAGTTACTGTTTTCAAACTGTCAAAATTGAGAATTCAATAAAAAAGAAGAAAAACATGTTTTTGCATATTTTTCAGTTCTGAAAATGTTATTGGATAATTTTAGTGAAGTTAGAAATCTCTAATCAAAGGCTTCAGTTGGGAAAATCCTCAAAAAATACTTTTTTTCCAGTGATTACTAGTGTTACAGTATTTGAGTAGTTCAAAATTAAGCCCTCGGTGAAAGTCCAGCTACAGCAAGACTTTGAATGTGCCACCACCAGCATAACTTTTTAACAACTGGTAACCCCAAAATAGCTATTTTTAAGAAGAGATTTTAAAAGAGGTTTTGCCTCCAAAAGAATTCTGGGTATATTCAGGCATTAAAGGTTATCTGAAAAAATAAATTGTTGGAAGCCTTAACCAAGGAGACAAAGTTATATGTCCACAATATCTCTGTTTTTATTTGGTGCTATAAAAGCCTAGTACAAAGCTTGTTCAAATAAATGAAAATCTTTCAGTCCTAATAGAATTTTATTCATGCCTTCAGTATTTTATTTCTGTGAGGAGAAAACATGTAGTTAACCCTATTCCTATTTATTCTGTTAAATCTCTCTCTTTTTATATCATGATAGATTTAATCTTATATTATTAAATACATATTTTGCTCCTTCTGCTTTCCTTTTAGGGACGTATTATCTACACTGTTGTTTTGCTTCCTGCAATGAGTGCTGATCTATAGCAAAGTACAAATTAATTATTTTCATTTTGAGCAATCAAGACTCCATTTATTTGCCTTTTCACTGGAGTTATATAGCTGTCATTTCCAGGTAGTTTCTTTAACATAACTAGCTTGCAATCTCTCCTTGCTAAGAAGTCTTGCAGTGAACAGAAGGTTTTTGTGTTTACTTGGGACAGTGATGGTGAGTGCCCCATCAGCCCATGACAAAAACCCCTTCCCAGGAAGATTTCTGTTATGAATTTGTCTAGGAAAAAATTGAAATATTCAGCGTGGCAACCTAATTGACTTTCTGTTCATCCTATTCACCCTTCTAAAACCCCACAACATAAAATTATATAACTGGAAGATGTGCTGATTTATTACACTGCCTGTTGCTGGCTCCCATGACCACTACTCCACGGAATCTGGAGTGGCTTAAAGAAGCCTTAAGGATGCTCCTGCAAGAGCCTCTTCAGAGGTACAAAAGTGTCTGTTGGTCCAGATAGCAGACTCCAGCTCAGTGCCTTTTGATTAGAAAGTCAGCTTGAGATGTTAATTGGTCAGGTGGACAACATCTGTGCAGATGTTAAAGGCAGGATGATGAAACTTCAGAATCCTTTTAAACTGCACTTGGTAAGAAACATCAATTAATAAATCACAGGCTCACAAGAAGCAGGACCACAAAGACTGTGGAGAGGAAAAAAGATAGCTACTGGTGAATCTTGACTATCACACTGGCAAGGCAGTACTGGTCTCTGCAGTAAGTCCTCTAATGCTTTATCAGGGTTGCTCTTCCTTCTGCTTGGGTGCTATTTCTCACTCTAATCAATCTGCATTATTAAGATAATTTCCACAAAATCTAGTTTTAAATAATACTTTGCTGAATTTCATTTTACAGCCTGCTATACTATCTTGTGCAATTCTTATCTGTCCTTTTACAGCAGTTTTGCATTTGTCAGCTATTACAAAGTTATTTAAGCAAACTCTGCTTATTTTATGCCTTAAATTTCCCTCATAAATCATCTTTATTTTTTATAGGGTGAATCTTTATGTTCATATTATTATTTTTCTGGTAGTCATTAAATAACTTAGAAACTAACAAAAATAAGAGGAATACAATAGGGAAAATAAATACCTTACTGTAGACAATGCTTTCTAAAGTGCCAAAAGTTTTGAAGTCTCTGTGTGTTGCTTTTTGAAAATCAGGGTCCAAATTTAAAAGCCAAGATAACAGTTACTGGTTACTTTTGAAAATATAATCTACTATTTTTTAATTAGTAGTCCTGTAAATGATATAGCAGTGTTGCTGTCGCTTAAGTTGTTAAGGGTTGTTACTTACAGTTCATGCTAAGGGAAAAGACCTAGTCTCCCAAATATCTAATTTTTTATTATTATTTTGGCAGATTCATCTACTTTAGCTCTTCCATGTAATCTTTCCCATCTATGCACCTTTTTTCTTGAGCAAGACAAAGAGCAAATTCCTATCTTAATTCATGCCTGCAGCCACGTTCACTACACCAAGTCTGAGCTCTATTAAAAAAAAGAATGACAGAAGAGCAAGACAAAAAATAGATTTTGTTGACTGAATTATAAAGAAGGGTGGCCTTGAGAGCATGAACTTTGCTCGAGCTATAATGGGTGCAGTAGTGTATAAAATTTAAACTTCTCTGTGGGTGAATGTCAACAGTGGTTTGCTCTTTTCACAAATGATCAAGTAAGTACAATGCTGGATATATAGGAAACCTTTAAAAAGTACCCTTTTCCCCTCCCAGAATATCCATGCAGCACATCCACAGTGGTAACAGTTTTCCACTTGCCCTTATTGTTATAGTGTTGCTGATGCTTAGAGAAGACCTGTCTGACTGAGTTCGCTCAGTTGCACTTAAGCTGCAAGGAATTAGGTCACCAAGGCATCCCTTCAGGAACTTTTTTTTTTGAGCTTTTCCAGCTGACTTATTCTTCAAAAACCAGTGCAGCAAATTAGAAAAAAAAACCCAAAACCCACCCGGGAAATTTTCATTTTGAAGGGCTAACTTGTCAAAGACAAACCAACTGTGTTGGCTTTGATGAATCTTCTGATCAAACAAAGTTTCAGGTCTTGCTTTCTTTATGTTGAGCCTCCCTCCTTCTCCCTGGGACACCAAGCCTTTGCATACAGTTATGGGGCCATGATGGCCACGAAACTGTGAGGCAGCCTGGTTATGCTGCTGTCTTGTGTTTGGGGTCCACGAGACTGCCAGGACCATCCTGTGGGAACAAGATGCTGGGAGCTGGGGGAACAGAGGAGGAGGTAGAAGGAATGAAGGGAGGAAGGAAGTTTCTGAATTTCCAGATGTTCTCCCATGGAGGTGTGAAGCGAAAACTCTGTGTGCTTCATCCATCTCATGAGGGATTCGCAGTGCCGCAACAGTGGCTTCCTCCAGTGGGATATTAAAGTCAGCTTTGCTAAAGCTGGATTGAATTTATATCATCCAGATACCAATGTTTCCAGTCTCTGAAGTCAGCTCCACATGTCCTCCAGAGCCGTGGGGCTGGGGAATGAAAGCCAGAAAGGTTTGTATCCTGCTCTGTTGGGAACTCACCTTCTGTCTAAATTTGAGATTACTGTTGCCAAAAACAAAGAAAGAGATAGAGGCCTATGCAACTAGCCTTTTTTTTTTTTTTTCTGTGAACAAAAAGGCATTTTGAGAGTTTCCCACTTTACCTGCTTGTTTCATATGTGAATTCTTTACTCCCTCTGTAGACTAAAACACCTGATTCCCGGGGTGTTGGGACACAGTGCCCAGGGATCAAAGGCAGAAGGGGCAATGGCCACACAGTGAGACCAGTCATCAAGGCACTAGGATGACAGAAGGATGCATGCTGGTACATCTGGTGGCTAGATTTGAAATACCTGCTATGACCCTTCTCATAAGGCTCTTTCAAGGACAAGATAACATATTTTGTGAGGGTTGGTCATTTAACGCTTCTTTCTCTTTACCCTCTGACCTTCCTGTAAATATGTTCGTGTAAACCAGTTTCTATCCCTAACAAAAGCAGACTACAAAGAAATGCAAAATGATGCAACTGAAAGCCTTATACAAAATTGCACCAGAATTAAATTCTAGTGCATATTCGTGCTTGTTACGTTGTATGTTCTCATTTTCTTCTCCAGTAGGAGCAGAAATACCCCCTTTTTTAGTTCATTTTGGTCTGTGGCCTGGAAACATTTTATGTACATATATATGTCAAATATACTACTTAAAATTAAGGGTAAATAGTTACATTATTACTAGTGACATTAAAATTCCATTCAGTGCAAAACTAGTTTCACCTGTAGGATGTTTCATGATTCTGGGCACAAATTTTTCATTTTTTTTCTTTAAAAAAAAAAAAAAGTAATATCCAGTATTTGGTACCAAAATTTCTCTATCCCATCCCACTATTTCACAAAGAATAAAAAAAATCAGTGCTGAGTTTTTAACTGCATTTCACAAGTTTGTTTATTTTGAAGAATTCATCCTGCTCTAATTAGCACTGCGATATAGGGAGGCTTGATTACTCTCAGTGGAAAGAGGCTGAACTTTTTATTTCAACTTAAATCATAGGGGCCAAAACTTGCAACTTCATATCTCATGATAAAAGATACAAAGATTTTTTGCTAAAACTGGAAACAGTCTTATTAAACCATGCAGCTGGGTGTCTGGATGGCAACTTGCATCTTCCTGTGACAGAAAGAGAAAATATGAAAGAATATCTTGTTGATCAACTTTTTATTTATTCATTGCAGATAAAGGACTACCTGGAAAGCACAGGACTATGTTTTCTTTGTAGCGCTTTAAGTCCTTTAAGACTGTTCAAGACACATAGGTAATATCACTTACATACGCTTTGTTTATTGCCAATAAAAAAACTTCTACAGTTGCAGGAAAGAGGTGGCATAAGAAAATATGGTTAAAAAGATAAATTTCCAATTGAGACCAGGTATTTTGTAACAAACTAAATATGAGCTATGCCTTAGATTTCTTCAAGCAAAGGTTCATAGAGGGAAACTGTGGACCTTTTCAGTAGGTAATCTCATTAATTCTTATTTTCACCCCAAACAAGGCTGTGGCTATTTTACTGAAAGAATATAAAGACTGGAAAGATAAGCATTGTGGTAGAAAGAAACTATACTGCTATAGTGAAAGTAATTTAAAAATCTTTCTTTACATCTATTAAGAATCTCAATGTTTTGGTGGAAAATGTAAGATAAATTGGAAAATATAAACTAGCTCCATTTTCATCCCAGCCCCACAAAACAACACAGAATGCTAAGATGGCAAGCAAATAAATGTGAAGACACTGACTTCTTAACAAAGGATGTGTTATTTGCATTGAAGTGTGTGATAACATAAACTAAATTGAGGCAATTTTTGTTCTGCAGAAAGAAGGGGGACATGTGAGGTGAGGGAAGAGTGAAGCCCCTGGCTGAGCAGAAGAAATTAGTTCTGCAGAGCCCAGCAGAGCCTGTGGGGGGGAGTGGGAGAGAGGTTAGCAGAGAGAAGGGAGCAGAGTCCCACCGAGGAACAGCTCCAGGACTCAGGAAATGTCGCAGGCCCCCAGACTCCCCTGAGGTAAGAGGTAAGGTCTCATCAAACCTGGCTTCACCATCCCATAAAGCATTTCACCATCACTGCTTATTTGCAGTCAATGCACAGTTAATTTAATGTATCCTGAAGCTGAATCAGCAATAAAGCCTTATCTTTGATGAGTGGCAACAGAGCGTGTGACTCTCTGCTTTGATGTCTCATGGTTGCCAGGAGAGCTCTCTGCCCTGCTGTAAGGACTCCTGTTTCCAGGTCCTTTAAAAAAACAATTTGTGGTGGGGCCAGAAGAGCACCCCACATGCTCAGGGGGTGTCAAGCAAGGAGAACCTGCAGCTTTCAAGACAGGAGAGAGATATATCAGGAAGAAAAGAGTGGCAACATCCAAAACACTACAAAGGGGCAATGCTCCAAGTACCTATGCAGGTGAAAAAAATTGTGATTAAAAAACTCACCCAATGTCTTTGCAGTCATTTCAAACCCCATCAAGCAGGCTGGGGCTCCCCCAGCCCCAGAAGGGTCAGCAAGCTAGAAAATCTTTCAGGCACATGCATTGATATGTTACTTTGAAAAATGCAAGCAGTATCCAGGAAATTCATCCCTGTGTTAGCTATTCAGGCCTGTAGGATTGCTACTCTGCTGAAACAAGCACGGTCTCTAGCTTTGTTGATCAGGCCTGTAGGATTGCTACTCTGCTGAAACAAGCACGGTCTCTAGCTTTGTTGATCAGATCCACCCATGGACAACACAGTGCAGGTGCAGACACAGAGTGTTTTCATCAGTATTGTGATGACTTGCCAGAGGAAAGTAGCATGAGGTAAAACCCAACAGCTTTAAGCTAAAAACCTGTCATGTTATCAACAAATCTTACTCTTGAGAAATGTCTTCCCCCCAAAAATAAAAAGATATCACATTAGACTTCCGGATTTTTGTTCCAATAGCTGATATTCAGCTCTTAGGAGAAGAGTCCTGCAAGACAGATGAGGTTGAAAGTGTGCTTTGCTTGGAAAAGCCCCTGAGAGTACACCATCAGGCCAATTAGACTGTGTGAGAAACTTTGAAGCTCAGGCGGTGGATGAAGTGTGTGACAAAAAGCCTGAAGTGACTTGTCCCATACAAAGCCTCTGTGAATGGAAGCAATGATATTAACTGGACCAGACAGGGAAAAAATGGATATGAAAAATGATGTCTCAAGGGTGGCCTTTAATTATGTTCTGTGTTGCGGAAGAAGTGGGAGCAGGTAGATGGGACACACATGAAGGTTGAAATTCAGCAGGAAAGTGAGTCTGAAATTAACCTCTGTGACCTCTCAGCCTCTTCTGTAATTGCAAATAAGACCCAATGCTGAAGAAAAATGTACTGAATCTGCCAAACTGCTATCAGATTGAACAGATTAATGCAAACACATAGTTGACCTACTGAAAATTTAGCAATGTAGTACCTTGCATAGTGATGTAACCCCTTTGCATGCAGAATGTAAATAATTAATAACCATTTGGATGTGGCATATTCCTGTGAATTGTCACTTTGACTTCTACTGCTCTACATGAACACATAAAGCAAAAGACTCTAGAGACAGCTCATGGTGGATGTGCTACTTCTTGTTATTGGTAATCCCTCTTGGGACTACACTATTGGTAGTTTCTCTGCTTGATACCTCTGAAAATATTTTTTTTTTCTGAAAATACCTTTTTTTATCTTTCTTATATGTAAGTAAATATTATATTGGAGTAACTTAGCTGCCTATAACATTTTTTTACATCAGGTCTCCTAAGTGCACATTTTCATCGGAAAACTGCACCTGTAAAATAAATTCTTCCTCCTCCAAATGTTCAGAACCTCTTCTCAAAGGTCACAGTGTTTGCCATTACTGACAGGAGAGTTTATCAGTGCCTTTCAATCACTGGTAGGAAACGATATCCTGCTTTCAGGTACAACTCACTCAGAGAGGGCTTTCTGTTTAAGGGAGGGCTTCTCTTGTGTTCTCCACTGTTTGGTAGAGTGGTTTGACCCCACGCTGCAGGCTGGTCTGCATGTGTGGGCACACACCAACCTGCTGAAGGACGGCTGTGTCCTCAGAGCACTTAGTGTGCCAAAGCAAGCAGCAGCTGGTGGGGCTACTTGGCCCAGGCTGCTTGGTCTGGGGGCTGCTTGGCCCCTGCACCTTTTGGGGTCCCCAAGAGCCTGCACCCTCTCTGCTTTCCTGCCCAGCCTCTTTTGGGAAGCAGCTGCTGAAACACAGAAAGCTGAAATTTAATCACCAGGAGGGTTTTGATAAAGCTGTTTTCACTTCTGTAAGCCATGCATGTCCCTGAGCAAAGTCTTTTGTAAGACTGCGGCAGGAGGGTATGAACAAGGCTGAAGATAACTTCTCTGCTGGTTCCCTGTGCTCCATACCCGTGGGAGCAACAGCTAATCTAAGGCAGGCCTTAAAATAAACTTCTCTGAAATACTACTTGAAGAGTTCCTTGTGTCTTCTCTCACTCTTCTTTCTCAGCCACTTACTGCTGTGGTATTTAATTTTTATCATACAGTTTTGAGACAGTGATACCTTAACTCAAATGCTTTTTCTTTCCTTTCAATGAATTTCAGCTTTTCAGTAGTCAGCTTATAATGTCTATCCTATTGGTCAAACCAGTCCTCTATTTCTCTTACCCATTCATCCATGACATTAATTTCTTTTCTTTTAATTTCTTTTAATTTAGTAACAGCTGCTAATAAATCAGAGTATATTAACCCACTCTTGCTTTTTATTGCACTCAGGAAATCCGTTAAATCTTCTTCAATTAAAGTCATTCAATTCTCCACTTCAGTTAATCTTTCTTCTGGGGAAGACTTCATTACTGGATGGAACATCACAAGTTAACTTACCTGTTCTTAATGTCAGGCAGAATATAGTTTTATTTCTTCAGATGAAAAAATCAAATATTTCATCTGCAAAACTCTTCACAGGGAAATTCTAACAAATGCTATATTTTATCACAGTTCAGGTAAGATGGGACAAAGAAAAAAAAAAAAGCAAAGCAAGAAAGACCCAGGAAGTAGAATTAAACCAATTAATAAGCAACCAATCAGCTCTAGAAACTGGTTGTCAAATTCTCCCAGTAGAATAATAATGCCAGGATATGTGATATGAATTTATTTTCTATAAAGATGTGCTGTTGCTAGAAGTGAGATTCTACCAATATGTTTCCCAGTTCTGATAATGAATCGCAGTGGAAATGCTCTGCAAAATTATTAATGAAGCCAAATCATTTTGTTATACAGGTTCCAAAGTTCATTCCTTCTAGGCAAATCATGTGTTCAGTTTCTTTGCTTTCTTGTCTCACAATCTGTCTGTTTAGCAGCGGCAATCTGATGGGATGGTGTGCAACCTCATTGGTGAAGCACCATGCTGAGGCTCGGGAGACCTAGGTCATATTACATAGTCTGATGCTAGTCCTTTGGATGACCTTTGGGAAGTTTCTCACCTTTCCATGTCTTAGCCTGAGAATCTCTTCCATAGGGATGATATTAGGATGATATCCTCCTTCGCAAAGCACCTAGGAAGCCATGAAGAAAAAAATGTTTCTAAACTGTCTTTTTTTCCCTCTCACTCTTTCTTGCCTGCTTATTGTTTTTAATACCAAGACTACTCCAAGTGAGTAATTCATATAAAGCTCAAGGACCTAATGGTAGTATCAGTGATTCTGCAGATTGTCCCTTAAAAATAATTTTAATCTTTTTCAAACTCTTCCCTGGAAGAAAAACATTCCAATCACCTCTGCTCATGAGCAAAACTAACCTCTGCGCCTCCTGCTTCCCTCCTCCTGATGTGGGTCAGCACCTTGCCTGACCTACCCCTCCCAGATTGCATTTCTGACTCCCTCTGTGACTGAGCCACTTATTAGATACATCCTGACACTTCCCACCAATGTGTGAGGAAAACTGAGTAAAAAATTTAATTTTCTATGAATTTTTGTTACAAATTCATTTCTAAATTTGCAGATTATGACCTTCACAGGTGAGGTGACTAAATGCATCAGAATTCTTGTTATAACAACACTGAATCCTATGATCTATTTTAGGGTGGTACTCATCTATTAAGTATTCTTTTATCTAATATAGTTTCTTTAACATATAACATACTTAAATATCATAGACACTAATAGTACAAAATCATGTTTCTTATATGGCAAATTCCCTGAAGTTAATATCAAAATGAGACGAAAATCACAGACTCCATAATTAAATTAAGAAAACTGACAGGGTAGAAAATGAAAACATTGCTGTAACTACACTGGATGAAGCAGGAGAGACTTTATCAAGATGAGACTCAATTCTTTTTTTCTTGTTACTACAAAAGATAAGGAAGCAAGATTCTTAGGAGGTTTAGAGCAAAATGGTTCTACTAAAATGAAGATTTTCTTATCTTCTGCACGCTTACTCTGTGCCTGAAGTCTGATAATCAGCAATTGCCTTTCCTCATAGTTTCATATTATGTGTGTTATTCAAAGTCATAAGGAGTGATCCAATCACTCCTGTGTCAGTGATCTAAGCATCTCAGTCTGGACTCACATGTTCATATAAGAAAACAAAAACCAAAAGAAGGTGGTGTTTTGGTAGTAAATCTGAGACTTAGGAAAGCAGGAAAAATATTTTCTCATGGTTTTTAAGGAAAAAGGAGGGTCTTTTTCCTGCCATAAACTTGGTCTCAGATATGAGAGAACTTCTATTTATGTTCTCCAGCATTTGTGGACTTTGAGCCAGAAAAGATTTTTTTTTCTTTTTTCTTTTTCTTCTTCTTTTTCTTTTTTTTTTTCTTCTCCTTATTTTTCTTCTTCTTCTTTTTATTTTTCTTTTTTTTTTCATCTTTTATCCAACAGATGCTTTAATACATCTTGCTTGTGCATTTCAGCTGAAGCTTCTCATTCTAAATTGCAAATGCTTGACCAACAAACAGCCTGACACATTGTTGGAATTTAGGGATACCAACAGGCTTTAGATTCAGAAAATGCATCCTTCAGTACAGAAAAAATCTTTTCATCACAGTGGTTGTCTTGAAGGAGACACAAGTAACAAACACTAAATAACCTCTTCATAAAAGGTAGTCTTTAATTTAAATGAATTATACAGTTTAATCTATATTTCCCATGTACCTTCAGGGACTTCATTAAGGCAATTAAATGGGAAAAAGAGCTCCCCCTCTCATTTCTTACCCTCCTATTTTTAGACTAAGCAAATTAGACATAATTTATATCAATATGATTATCTTAACTGGAAGTAATTTTCTTCTGTGCTTCTTCCTGTGGTTTTGTTTCATAATCTGTGTATAGAGTCATTGTTTTTCCAACATGGAAGGCTTTTTTCCAGGCACTATAGATTCTATTATACACACACACAGATACAGACTGTTACAGCATATTTTTCAACTTATTATTTAGTTGGTTGCTTAGTGCTTCTGGTGAGCCTGGTATATCTAAGGCAGCAGGGGAACTGCTTGTCTGTATTTTCCCTGTAGCCTGTTGTGATGAGGAAGGCATTACCGTATCATCTCTTGCAGGGGACTTTCATTTTGCTAACTGACTGCAAAGAAAATCTTTTCAACGTAACATATAATTGCATTGGTTTAAAAGACATAGATCTACAAAAGCAAAAAAGGATATTTATACTCCAGGAAGCGTATTGAAAGAGAAAAGAAAAAAAAAAAAGAACAAGTAGAGTATATAATA
>VYZV01034347.1:157632-168006 GCA_013401275.1 Pandion haliaetus
TTAATTGTAATTTACCAAAGCTTTTGGACTCGAAGACCTGCATACCCATGGGTGTCCTTCCCTGTAAGGAGAATTGCACAAACCTGACTGAGGCCAGTTACTGAGGGGCTGACCCAGGAGATCTCCTTTCCACCTTCCCCTTTAAGATTATTTAAATTACATGTGATTGTTATGAATAAGATTATCCTAACCCGAATTCATTTATTTCTGTGCTTTTTCCAGCAGTTTTGTTGCATAATCCATGCATGACCACTCATTGTTTTTCCAATATGGAAGGCTGTTTCAGAACACCCAGTTTGCTGTTTACACAGAAACACATAGTTAAAATTGGTTCCCCTATCTGCCGTTGATGTGATTGTTCACAGCTTTAAGTGATTCTAAGATTTCTAAGTAAGAGAGGAGCTCCTGGCAGAGGTCAGCTTCTGATGGGTTGGCACAATGCAGAAGGCCAAGCAGTCACTGTAAGTTGTCACTGTGCTTTGTTTGTCTGTACTGTTCACGCTATTCAGAGGGGAAACAGAGAGTGTACGTGTAGAGAAAACCCCTGGAAAGTCAGGAACAGTGTACACATCCAGCCTAGTGTTTCAACTATAAAACAAATATTTCGCTAATAAATGCTCAAGTCAATTACTAAAAGGGTTCAACAACTGGTAGTTTCTTATGGATACTGAATTCTTTAAGTATTAACTGCAGGAGTGAGCACTGTAGAAAGGTTATTTCTAAATCTTTAATATTTGTAACAGACTTGCCTAATACTGGAAGAAATGCCAGAGTTTGGAGCAGAGCAGGGGCTCAGTAGTCTGTGTCTGTTACTGGAAGTTGAAGATTTTGTGTGAAAGACAAGCAGGATTCTGTGTTGTTTTATAAGATTGCAGATTAGATACGGCTAGATGTGACATTAGATACAGTACGCCTTGGCGCCAGGGAACCTCTGAGAATCAGGCAAATTGTCTGGAGAAGAGAATTCAGCTGTAAGAAATACAAGCATCATATCTTTTCTTATTCTGAGAATAATGCTATCATCTTGTCAGGTATCCTTCAAAAGGAGGGAGAGGGTGAGGGGCACTGAACAGAAAAACAGAGAATTGATGGTTTTTTTAATATACAGAGAGACAAGATGAGACTCCAAGTGGGCATCTTTCAAAGTACGTGGCAGGCATTTTTTCTTCATGTAATAAGGCAATTTTTGCATTTGTTTCTAAGAAACAGCTACTGTGCACAAACTTTTTCCAATAATATTTTAAAAAAACCCCAATCCTCAACTCTAAATCTAGACACTTACATTTCTATTCAGATACTTGTGTAAATCATCACACCCTTATAGGAGCTTTAACCTTTAAAAACTTAGCCTCCTCCAATTTGGCAACTTTGGGAGTATCTAACATCAATAAATAAATTACCTTTGGTCTGGGAGTGTTTAATGAGTGCTTTAGGGAAGATGTATGAGGCACCGAAAAAAGGAGAGGAACTTGTAAATGTATTGCATCTATAATCATACGAGTTATGACCTTTTGGCCATTTCCAGTCAAACAAAGTGTACTTCTGAACGTTAAACCAGCAGAAACTGTAATTTAAAAAGTATGTGACTTCTGTATGAGAAGTTTTATAACTGTGGGGAAGTGGAGGAGAAATAAAAGTCTTTGCAACTACTTCTTATATAAGGCAAGAACAAACTTTTCTATAATGCTTGGCCAGTGGTGTTTTTGGACATGAAATCTTGTTTTCAGAGGCTGTCCCGATACATATACAAATGCAAAAGTGCATATTTTGTGTGGAGGGTGAAGCTTTTGTAGATGTGAATATCACGAGCTTTGCCTTTAGGCAAAAACACTTAACTAGATTTAGCTTTAAAAAAAATTATATTGTATTTCTTCCCCATGACCTGAATTTGTATGAATCATCCTTTTTAACATTTTCATAAATGTAAATTAAATGCCAAACCATAGCAGTAGTCATTAGGAACAATTAAAAAGCAGTTAGCAAGTTTATGGCTGGAAATCATTGGATTGGTACAGTTCTGCATTAGATCTGTTTTATGGCACCGGCTATTCCCTTTGGTGCAGTTACACAAATATCATGCTGGCACAGGACAGCAGAGCCACAATCTGATTTTTCAAGGTATAGATTGGTAAAAATTTAGTGTTGTTCTCAAATGTATTTTAAATCCCGTAGTCCTTCTTCTAATTCAAAGCTCTTTTTCCAACATGGCTGGCTGATTCAAATCATAGAATCATTTAGGTTGGAGAATACCTTTAAGATCATTGAGTCTGACCATCAGCCATGCCCACTAAACCATGTCCTGAAGTGCGTTGTCTACATGCTTTTTGAATACCTCCAGGGGTGATGAGTCCACCACTTCCCTGGGCAGCCTGTTCCAATGTCTAACAACCCTTTCAGTAAAGAAATTTTTCCTAATATCCAATCTAAACCTCCCCTGTCGCAACTTGAGGCCATTTCCTCTCATCCTATCACCAGGCACCTTACAGAAGAGACCAGCACCCACCTCACTACAACCTCCTTTTCAGGTACTTGTAGAGAGCGATAAGGTCTCCCCTCAGCCTCCTTTTCTGCAGGCTAAACAACCCCTGTTCCCTCAGCTTCTCCTCATAAGACTTGTGCCCCAGGTTCCTCACCAGCTTCATTGCCCTTCTCTGGACACGCTCCAGCGCCTCAATGTCTTTCTTGTAGTGAGGGGCCCAAAACTGAACACAGTACTCAAGGTGCAGCCTCACCAGTGCCGAGTACAGGGGGACGATCACTTCCCTGCTCCTGCTGGCCACACTGTTTCTGATACAGGCCAGGATGCCGTTGGCCTTCTTGGCCACCTGGGCACACTGCTGGCTCATATTTAGCTGGCTGTCAGCCAGCACCCCCAGGTCCTTTTCCGACAGGCAGTTTTCCAGCCACTCTTCCCCAAGCCTGTAGCATTGCATGGGGTTGTTGTTGTGACCCAAGTGCAGGACTGGTCACTGGGCCTTGTTGAACCTCATACAATTGGCCTCGGCCCAATGATCCAGCCTGTCCAGATCCTTCTGTAGAGCCTTCCTTCCCTCGAGCAGATCAACCCTCCCTCCCAGCATGGTGTCATCTGCAAATTTACTGAGGGTGCACTCAGTCCCCTCATCCAGATCATTGATAAAGATATTAAACAGAGTTTCTGGTTTAGCCAAGTCAGGCTCCTGATACGTCTGCTTGTTTTCCCAGGTATCAGGATGGGCCATTCTCACATCTGGAGGATGCGGTCTGTATGGTCCTGGCAGTTCCCCTCATCTTCTTCGCCTTTCAGAGCTGCTCCCTTATGATCCCAGCAGCCTACTCCCTGGACAAGCTGCAGGCTGCCCGCCTGGTGCCCCACATCTGGGCTCTGTGATGTTCCTCCCTCCCTCCCTCCTCTCGGGATCTTCATCTTCACGCTTTCACGCTCACTACGGCCAAGGCTGCCACAGGTCACCACCTCCCCTGCCGCTGCCTCCTTGGCAGGGACAGCAGATCCATCAGTGGGACCNATTGCTGATAGATGATGGAGAGTGGCTTGGCAAGCTCCTCCGCCGGCTCCCTGAGTACTCTTGGATGGATCCCATCTGGTCCCATAGACTTGCTTTGGATAGTCCATGCATGCCCCGAGCAGCATGAACTACATGGCTTTACTGTTTAAAATCCACTGTATTTATACCCTAGTATGTAAATCACAATTTATATTCATCATTGTTTATTTTACCCCAAGAACATAAACAAAAATTAAACTTAATCCTCTTGCTAAATTTTGCTTAGCGTGGACTTTTCACTAGTCTTAATTCTTGCGTAACTTCTCAGTTTGGACTTTAAAAGGTGGAAAGCCTTTTGATTCTATCCTGGTCACTACCAATCAATGCTGCAGCAGCAGAGGCATTTTCATCAAGTTAGATTTCCCTGCTCAGTTCTTGATAATAGACCATATTAAATGTGATTGTCTCCTTTAAAGCCCCAGATTCACCACTCTGGTTTCCATGTTACCATGCTTCAAACAAACAAATGAAAACAGTACTGGAGCAATCCAGGAGAATAAGCATGTGCAGCAGGTTTCTCACTGAGGAGAATGTAAAGGAACCTTAATTTCTGCAGCTGGATATGAAAATATTTTGAGGAGAGAAAATTATAGTTTCAAGTGGTACTCTCCAAAACTCTTGGCAGAGATCTTATTAAAGATAAGGAGAAAATAAAATATTAAGAGATGTCATAGCTGAATACTGAATTTTCCTGAAGGCTGCAGCTGGGATCTGAATGGGCTAGAAAGGCAGTATTTCACGTTCAATATGAAAAAGTTTCACCTGCGGAAAAACCTTGATCTGCCACTTTAGATAGCAGAGGAATTTAGAATCACTTAGAGAGCTTACTCCCATCTTTATTTTCTACAGATTTTTTTCCAAAGAAGCAGGCTTTGTTATTTTCTAATCCTTCTGTTTTTCTCAGATGGTGATAAGGCCCACATTATGAATGAAATCAGGAAGTATTTCATATCTAGGGGAAAATACATGTTTCTCCAGATTTCACTAAGGCAAAACAAGCTTGAACAAAGGAGCTTATGATTCTGAAAGCTGGGTTTGCTTCCTTTAGCATGACTGCTCCAGGGTGGTGGGGAGTTTTTTGGGTTGCTTTTTTTAAAAAATTTCCCTTCAGCTAGAATAAGATTAATTGCTGAAGGGAAAAAAAAAAAGTTATTTTCTTTGATTAAAATGGTGCTGAGCATATATATACTGCCTCAGTCTGAAAAACAGGAAACTCAGAAAAGACGTTTTCCATGATTCCAGTCATGGGCTGTTATCTGAAAGCTTTGTTTCCAGAACAGATATTGAAAGAATTGTTTCACCTTCCCTCCTTAGGCCTTTCACTTTATTGATATACAGTAAACATTTCTGTCTAATGAACAAATTTATCAGGGTTTGCTAATGAAAACGAGTACAGAGGATTGTACTGTTTAATGGGCCAGAAAAAAATTATCTTTCAGTCCTGTAGAGTGACATTTGCCATCATGCAGTGGCCTCAGCAGAGCTGGCAGTCAGGTTCTGTTCTGTTCTCAGAGTATCAGTGGGAAATAAATCTTGCATCGCCCTCCTGGAACTGGTGAATTTCCTTGTATGTTCTGTTCCTCCCCTATGGAGGGAGGTCCCATGTGCACTAGGATTGGGACTTGCCTACCTAATGGGCACTACGTAGCCTACGCCTTACAGTAGTTCTCCTCCCTGGGAAGAAAATCAGGGATGTGCAAGTCAAGCTGGCCCACCTGTGTGTAGGCAGGCAACATCATCACAGGAAGAGGGCAAGAATAAGAAGCCTGAAGTAGTTATGCTCCTGTGCAAGTTTGCCAGGCATTTATCTTTCATCTGCTGTAGTAAAGATGGCTGTGAATTGGCTATTCTACAGCTTATGCTGTTGCTAAACCAAATGTAGTCTGAGGGATGGTGCGGCTTCCTCTCCACCATGAACAGGCTGAGCCAAAGCTTTCCAAGTGGATACTGCAAGAGCTGTGTACAATAGAATAGAATATTTCAGTTGGAAGGGACATACATTGATCATCTAGTTTAAATGTGACAAGTGGCACCTCACCTTCTCAGAGGCAAGTGCTTGCAAATGCCAAGGAAGTCACAGTGTGTGAAGAGACTCAGCACACCACCAAAGCAGTAAGATTCAGAGGAAAATCAAGTCCACTTTGGCCCTTTGAACAAACATAATTTCCAGTGACAGAAAATTTCTCTTTTATGGCTCACTTGTGGTTCTTTTCCTGTTCACCTCTCATTTCTACAACATGGGATGTTACTAATTTATATAATCATGTATTATTAAAATTCAAAAAAAGGTGCATTTGTACATGGAAATAACTCCTGGGCAATTTAAATTAAGCTGAATACCCAGCTTTCCAAGAACTGGAGCCTAAGGTGGCACAGTGAGGGTTTAAAGTTTTGATCCTTCTTTCATTCATCTTTCAGTCTCTGTACTGATGCCTGTCCTCATTTCTAAGTTCCCATATAGCTGTAAAATCTCAGCTTCATGCTGCGGTTATGTAATTTGTCAGACTTGAGGACACACTTTCAAAGCCATTCACTCAAATGATTACAGCTACCGTTAAAAACCCCAGTTCTGAATACCCAGGAATGAGCATCTTAGTAATCAGATATGAGTAAATCATGCCCGTTTCCTTGCTAACTGTTCTTGTTTTCTTCTCTATAGGGAAGAGTGTTATTTTTATGAGAAGTTAAACTTCAGTTAGTAAGCACATAACTTGATTTGCCATGTGGCTGTAATAAAAACAGTACAAAGGCCAAAAACAATTTTCCTTTTATGCACCCATTAAAAGTTAACCTGCAGCCTTTTCCACTTCACTAAAGGTCCAGCAAGTACAGTACATAACTTTGCGCCTTGAGCTTTTAGATGGAACTAATTTAATATTTATTGGTTGCTTTTCATGGTAGAGTTACCACTCATCACAGTTGAGTGCATTCTTTAGACCAACTAATCATCTGATTTGATCTTTTATCATGGAAAACAGGTGAATATTTTTTTTTAAGCCCTTTTTGATAGTTAAGCAGTCTGAGGAGGGAGAGGAGAACTGGTTGTTTTAGAGTGTTTGGATGAAGGGAAGAGCTGTGTTTAATCAGACCCAGATTTATGAAGAGAATGCCAGTGTAAAGGTTCCTGTTGGAAATGGTGCATGTGTAATACCATGGTTTGACCCCAGTTAAGTACACAAGGCATGTCTCATCCAGATGGAAATTAGAAAAATAAAGGTAGTTACATTAAAGAAAGGATAAAGCTGATCTGTGAACACTTGTGGATATGTCTCTGCTCCCTAAGTCTTACAATTGCCTATCAGAATTTGTTTCTTAAGGCTATTCACAACTATTCACACATTCCTTTTGTGGTTTTATGTCAGTAAAAATCTATGCTTTAAAAACAGAAAATCCCCTTCCTGCACTGATACAGCATGCTTACAGATTTCATGATGTCCATTAAATGTCTCTTGTCATGAAATCCAGGAAGGAGACATACTTGATTAAAATATTTTTTTTTCCAGGTATTCAATCTTAATCCCATCAAGGCATAAAAAAAAATCAGAAACAAGGGAAAGATAATTTGCTATTAAGGCGTTCATAATGCATGAGAAATAATTGGCTCTTTCCTTTTCCCCTAGCTCTGTGGGATTTTAATTTTGTTTTAGCACAGTGCTTGTTGTAATAACCTATAGACTGATAGTCTTAGAAAATGTGTTCTTCTACATTTGTGGACTTACTTACAGTACTCTTAAGTTTTCTTCATACTGCTTGCCATTTACACTTATATTCAAAGTTATATTATAACTTATTTGCCAGACCTGACCATTTGGTATTTATTTCCTTCTGATTCATGTTGGCTTTGGAAAGATTTCTGTTTACATATGAACCTTTTTTTTTTTTTTACTGATCTATGACACATTATGATTTCTTCAGATATTGTATTCAAATTTGGTAAATAGATATTGGAAGAGCTTTTGTTCTTAAAGGTGTGATCACTGACTAATCTAAGTCAGTATTGTGTACTAGAAGTTCAGTTTTGATGTTCATTTTGGTTTGTGGTTATAACTAGTAATATAAGTTCTGCAGGGGAATTCTGGTTGCTTTAATACATCTCTTACAAAACCTATTTAAGTCATCACTAAGGAAGCAGCTGTCTTCCCATTTGACTTCAGTAGGAGTGGGTTCAAGGCCCCAGACAGGAATTTTGTTAAATCCATGAGGTATCAGCAGTCTAAAGGAGAACTGGTAAATAGGCAAGACAGAGGAATTACAGATTTTGTTGTTGTTGTTGTTTTGTTTGGTTTAGCTCAGGCTAGTGTTTCCTGAACCAATTTTCTTTAAACAGAAAAGGGGGAAAATAAAATAGATTTGCTGAAGATTTCAGATGCAATTATCTACACCATGCACCTACTTTCTTATCAAGAGCATGTAGTTCTTAAAAGGGACACCTGGCAACTTTCACCAACTGTATTTGCAAGTGACTTGATATAAAAACCAAAGGCCATAAGAAGTCATGAACATATGGAATAGTGCAAATCCAATTGGTCCCATTTTTTTATTAAATGGAACAGAACATATGGATATTCTGATTCACATGCTTGAGATGTTCACAAGCATATAAAACTATTTGGAAGGGTAGAGGCATGGTGGCTGTGTCCTACATGACTAACCACAGAGCCAGGTGTTTTCTTACACTGTTGCTATTTACCTTTTCACAGAAGATTTTATTGTATTATTTTTCATTACATAAGATTGTTTCTTGGGGAGGTTAACAGGAGGATCACTGTTGTTTTCAGTAGAACAAAATGACAGTTAAGATAAGAATTAAGAGTTTACTCTTCTGAAAAGCAATTGTGAAGTGTAGATCTCTCTGAGGAAGCCAATGCATCTGGTAGTTCTATCTCCTTACTCTATATTTCATATCCTCTGCACTCAATAGATAAAGAACAGAAAAATGATATGAAAGAAGAAAATACATGAATATTTTCCCAGCCTGCTGTTTGTATAAATATATATAGAAAGAGATAGATGTATTTAAAGGAACATTTGTTAAGTGGTTTCCACAAATCCCCCATGAATTAGGTACTCTGACACTCAAAGCTGAGGCTCTCTTATAAAGCAATGTATGTGGAAATGTATGTAGAAAATTAAGGGCCTAATTTTCCAAAACATCTTGGGCAATCATAGACATTCTTTTTTATATAAGCAAGAGCCTAACCTATTTGGTTTTGCTGCTGTGGGGAAAAAAAAAGAAAAAGAAAAAGAATAATTCCACACAGTTCCATATGTGAATGGAATACAACACCAGGTCGATTTTCTTTTTGAGAATCTGATTCTTCAGGGATAGTCCAGTCACTGTAATAGGTCAAATGCAGACATAGTCTTGCAATTAAATAATTGCAGTTCCCCACTGCTTGGACTCAGTAGTTACCAAAGACATAACGAGAAAAAGAAGTTGCCCAGCTTGAGTAATTCTTGGTATACATTTTGAGATGACAACAAAGGGCAAGAAAAGGATGGCTCTGTAAGTGAGAGGAACTCTGGTCCACACAGACACTTCCTGTCTATCAAACAGTAGTTGTACTTTATAGAAGACAGCATATGAAGTGGCTGGCAATCTTTGACCATCCCTGCTCTTAAACCAAAAAATGCCTTCACCACCACCTTCACTAGAGCAGCTGTGCAAATCTGTGCTGATGTCAAAAGAGCATACAGAACTGCAAGACTGTAATTCCCCAGTGAAGTTTAGAACTACTTAATGTATCAGATTTATTTTTTGGCAGTGATACCTGAAGAGAAAACATTTATACCAAAAATATTTCTACATTTTCCTTGTGTTCAGTTGCTACTCACCAGGCAAAGGGTTGCACAAGAGAAGGTTTAAATTGGAAATTAGGAGAAATTTCTTAACGAAAATGGTTATGAAGCATTGGAACAGGCTGCCCAGGGAAGTGGTTGAGTCACCATCCCTGGAGGTATTTAAAAGACATGTAGATGTGGCACTTAGGGACATGGTTTAGTGGTGGACTTGGCAGTGTTAGGTTTATGGTTGACTCAATTATCATAAAGGTCTTTTCCAACCTAAATGATTCTGTGATTTTATTAGAAGGCTTTTTTCATTTAATTCACATATCATTAGAGATGAAATGCAACATTTTCAACATTTTTCTTGTGGAGGATTTGACCCAGCACCCCTGGAAGTCAAAGTCCTAACTCAAAATCACACTTGTGTTCACTCCTCCATGATTCTCAAGTGATGACATTGAAATCTACAGTTCATTTGTGGCATTTCTATTTAGTGAAAATATTGAAAAAAAAATATATTTATTACACTGAAAAATCAAGTATTGAATATGGAAGTATCTCTAGTATCTATCTATTATATGTTATTAAATACTACTTGCAACAAGGTCACTCAGCTCTGCCACCTCTGCCACTTACAACTTCCCTTATGAAAATGTGCAGTTTAGTGCTTTTTTTCTACTAAGGTGTCACCTCTCCAGCTTTGTGCAGCTATGCCTCCAGGGCTGTAACAGTGCTGCCTTGCCAATATTGTGTCCCAGAAGATGGTGCTGTTGATATTAAATACTCACATACACACACTGCGCCAAACACCTTTATTTAAATGTTTTATTTGACTGATGAAGAATTTTTTCTCCTTGGAAAAAGAGCAAAAGGGAAGGAGGATTGTCACCTTTTTGAGAGGCACCTGACCACCAACAGAGCAAGTCAGGGTCTAGCATGTCTCCATCTTGACCTGGCTGTGTCTGCAAAGAAGCTGATGTGCGATATCTCTGCTCTACCTCCTTCTTCATCTTCCATTAGAGATTTAATGAGTGTCTTTATA
>VYZV01034347.1:175712-194178 GCA_013401275.1 Pandion haliaetus
TGAATCATTCCTGTCCCCCTGATTTTTCCTACAGAGCAATTAGATCTTCCCTCATCCTTCATTTTTGCTAACAAAATAACCCAAATACCCCAATTTAAGCTATACAGATGCCTTTATCCATTTCTCTCCTTACAACCTCCCTTGTTTCTTGTACTGCTCAGCTTTCTAAGGCTTTTGCCTCCATCAGTCCGACCCTCTGTTTGATTTAGCAATTATCTATTTGCTGCCATTAGAGACAGGAAATTTTGTCATACCTTCAGCTGTGAAGTTCCTGGGATACTCAGAAAACACAGACTAAAGCAAACTTTGTAAGCTACTGCCAAACCACACACCTTCAAGCAACAGCCAAACAAGCCACTAAGCAACAGGAAAACAAAAACATTCACTAATCTCAAGGAATAAGAAAAATGTCTTATGCACACTATTCTGTTCAGTGTTTGCAGGAATTCCCTTAGTTACAGTCTTGCTGAGCATTTGGTATGAATTGCACCACAGATAATGTCTCTCAGAAATGTTTTGGAAAGTCTGCCTTGGTAAACAGGCTTTACATTTTTGCATTATTTATTGATGCTTCTTTAAACAATTATTGATGAGATTTTGTGCTTTGCTATCAATCAGGATAGTTCATAGAATGGGTGCTACAAAATAATTTGACATTTTCAGTTAATTTCTATAATTAGAAATAATCTGATATTTGCCTCTGTTCAAAATTTAGAGGAAAAACCCCAACCAAAACATGTAGAATCATTTGGACAAGGGGTTCTGAGATTAGACCTTAACATCAAAGAGTTTGTCAGTTATTTCTTTGCCAAAATATGTCTTTCTATTTCTCTTCTGACTCTCCCATTTTTTTATGAAATTAATATGGAAAAAATAGAAAAAAACTTTTTCATTAAAAGGAATTAAACTTATTTTCTCGAACACCCTAGCTTAGGTCTGCTGTGCCTTATATGATGCTTAATTAATGACTGATTGAGGGTTAAAAGTGAGGTTACTAACTTTGAATATTAAAATTATTTGTGTGGTATACACATTTCAGAAAGTAGATAAGGCCAGGACATGATATACATATATAAAATTTTGGTCTAATCTTGTTCTTGTAGTCAGAAGAGTACATTTGCTTACTCTTTCAAGCTCTGCTTACTTATATAATTTGATTTGAAAAGTGGCCTGTTCTCACTAGTATTTGTTCAGGTATATATTGCTACAGAAAGACGGTGGCTGCTGTGGTAGTGTTAAAATTAAATTCAGCCACTTTAAATCTGTGGGATACATTCTGAAGAAATTCACAAAACCCAGGGGAGTGACGATTACATTAATAGCTAAAGGAATCTGTTGAAAACAGGTTAGTTAAATATGTGCTACTTATATTACAATTGTAAACTCCTCCTTCTATCTCTACATCTCTACTGATGCAAGGTTATAGATGATTTCACTTGAAGTGTTTTAAACCACAAGGGATAAAACTGAGCCTTTAACACTGATGTAGGTATCTTCCCCAGACACATTTTCTTATGATTTTTCTAAAGGCAAAAGACAAAAGGACTACTTTAATGATAACTGTGTGTCTTAACTACCTTATAATTCTGTTGTAGCAATTTAATACTTATTGCTTCTATCGCCAGTTGGAAAATGTGCTGCCTGGGGCTCACAGTTCATCCCAAACAGCACCAGCCTAGCTTGCTGCCATTTCCTGATGTGCTCTGAATGACTGCTGTGCTTCATTAGCACTCAGACCCCATCTTCTTTTCTTCTTAGCTGAGCCAGCTGAGTTCAGCTCTTGGCTGAACAGTTTTAGCTCCGTCTGGCAAAACAGAGGTGACAACTCCTCTTTGAGTCACTTGCTCTGTAGATTAAGGATGGAATTCTGCTCTATTTACCTTCACTGGGTGAAGAGGTATATATGAGGGCAGAATTTGGCCCGGCAAAATGAAAGAAGTCTTGAGGAGAAAAGCTGTCGACTCTTGTTTAGTCTCATATTGAGGGGTGTCAAGGTGCTACTCCACAGTCCTTCGGCTTCTGTCACTCCTCAGCAGACCAGCTCATTTGCAACCAAAGGGAGTGTAACCCCTGCCACTGCTGTGAGATTGAGATTAAATATTGAATAAATACAGTTTCAGGTTGCTGGCTTCAGGGAAGCTGCAGAGGTGTAAATGAGAACAGGATTTGGTCCTCACAGCTCAGGAGGAGTCTTGGAAAGAGGCACCATCAACAAGATTTTGGCCTAAGTATTGGCAGAGTTGTCAAGATAATGTTCATCATCCATTCTTCTGTCACTGCTCGGCAGCAGAGTTATTTCAAGCGCTATGTAACCTCCACTGCTGCTATGAGATCACTATTTAAATCTGAAGTAAATAGCACTTCACAAGCCTCAGCAGGTTTCAATGGGGCATCACTGAGAACCAAGCATGGCTGGTAGCATGAACTGTCAGTATGAACTTCTCAAGTTCATCATGCCCCTGTGCAGAATCCCAAACTCTGGTTCAGAGCTAGTGAGGCAGCTGAAAGAGGGGCATGCAAGCTTTTCCCTTCAAGAGACCCTTTTGTCCTTCACATTGCCATATCAAATGCTGTTGCGTCAGTGGCAGATGAAGCCAGAGGCAGAAGGAAAAGTTATAATTATTCTTATGATTTTGATATAAGGATAACTCTGCCTTTCTTTGCCTATTTTGTTAAGCTACATTAAATTAGTGTTTTATTCCACTGAAAAGATCCAAAAATTGGTATAGTGTAACAATGAGTTTGGCAGGGAAAGGAAAGAGAGAATCATATCAGGTCACCTGGATTCTTTACTTGCACTTCCCAGAGAGGTGCAGGAAAAAAGCAGAGGTGTTTTATGAGTTCCTGAACTGGGAATCTCCACAACACAGAGATATATCCAGAACACATGCTGCTGAAAATCCTGCATTTATAAAATTCTTATGTCTTCCTCATTGCCACCTGAATTCTGAAGATAAACATCAAGGCAGTGGAAAACAATGTGTTGAAGATTAAAATGATATCATTTAACAAATGAGCCAGGAGATGTGGATTAAACAATACAAATACTGTGTCCTTTTTCAAATTGGCTTCTTGTATATCTTCTCTATTGCCTAAAGTATTTGACATTTGCAATTTATACTGAATATGAAATCATTTCAGGGCTCCAGTACAGAAATACAGGTTGAATCAAAGCTATTAATATGTTTAAACGAACCAGTGGAGGACTGAATTTGCTGATTGGTTGCATCTAACCAGTGTGGTAATAAACTTCATTAAAGTCATATTACTGTTCTCTCCTTGAAAGAAGAATAAAAATATTTCTGAATTTTCTTTAATGAGCTTTTTATCAAGCAATATAAGTTCTTGTCCTTGTTTGGCTGCTCAAACTTTTAGGAGAAACATAGGTTCTTGAGTACATGCCTGAAGCCCAAACAGATGTTTGAAACACTGCCCAGGGCCAGAGGGAACTGTGTAGCTGGAGTGAATTATTTAGTTTGATCCTTTTTCCAATGAGTTTTATATTGTGAGCTGTTTAGCACCTTCTGGTTTTAGAGAATAGTGCTATGTTTTGTGCAGAGTGCAGGAGATATTGCTCTAAAATAAGTAGCATAATATCTAGTGTAATCTGTTGTCCTGGAATTTTGCCCCCCTATAAACAAATACCCCAAAAGCACTGGGAAATGGGCACTTGTAGTATGCATCTGAGAATCACTAATGTTAAATAGGAGTTAATAGGCTGATGCTGGGTTAACTGCATGTTTGCAATAAAGCCTTGTTCTTCCTAGTGTGTAGATGAATGCATAGGAAGCAGTTAAAATATGTTGGATTAAAAATCCACCTTCACAGTTCCTCCCCTGATCAGGACTAGTAAATAAGACATCTTTTCTTTTTCCATCTAAAAAATATTTTGGATTTGATCCTAAAAATTACTGTGTTGGTTTTTGAACTGTAAATTAACATTAATTTAAAAAGAAAAGTTAATTCTAACACTTAATCCAATTTTTTAATGTCAACAGCAAGCATTTCAGACACAAACATATGTCAGTGGTTCTCTGTTTAGGTGTAGCAAAGTTTAAAATACAGATGCCTGCTCTCCCTGGGCCAACCTGGACTGCCTGAGCTGATCACTTGGGTTCCCAGTGCAGTTAGCAGATAGAGCAGGGCTGCCCTGAAAGGCAATCCAAGAAGTTTATGTACTGAGCAGACAACCATCTAGTACCAGTTCTTTGCTTGTATGCACACGACAGAGTATGAAATCACCACTGTGTCATAGTTTATGAATAAACAGACATGGCATAGGACCCAGCTTGGGACCCTCAAAGAGTTTAGACAGAGGGCTACCTGAACTCTGGATCACATCAAAGTTTGGCTTGAAATTAGGGCCTATGTGCCACAGGCAGAGTACGATTGAGTCTACATGAATAGCTACATGTAGGTGCCTACAAAAGTCTTATGCCACTTTTCAGGCATTAAGAATTACACAGTGTTAGCAGGTGGGCTTTCCGTATCACTCTCGTGGACATAGCAAAATGTACCATGTATGGATTTTGTCCGTCAGCTTTTTCCAAACATTTTCCTCCAAATACTTTTGAAAGGGAAAATTAGTCAGAGCTCTTGATTCTTTCCTAAGCTTTTCCCTTCTCGAAAGAAAAATGTTTGATTAAATAAAAGCAACTCAATCAGATTTTGATAAAAGTACCTCCACAGCTGCACATTAGCACTTTAGTGATGGTCTAAGTCCCCTCACATCAAGTTTGTATTTGCAATATTTTCAACAGCTCTGGCAAGAGTAAACCCTTTCTACAAATTTCCCTAATTGCCTTGTCCAACTGCACAGTCAACTAAGGACAGCCATCCTCTACGTCTCTGTTCTGTTGTGTTTGCATCATCGACATGGCATGAGTGTCCTTCTGATGTGATTGAGATCTGATTTGTACCAGATGTGATTTCATATGAAGTGTTCATACAGAATCTGTCTGCCAGTATATTTTATAGCTACACATTTTCTAACTATCTATGCCGACAAAAACCACTTCATAATATAGCTTTCAGGCAATTTGCAAGCTTAAGAAAAGTTATCTTCTAGCATAAGCACTTAAGTGAATCACTTTATATGCAGTTAAAAACAGACTCTATGGCAGCAGATGTGATTTACTGCTAAAGTAGAAGTTCAGAAACGTTAGTGAGGAAAGAGTGTTTTTTCTACAACTGCAATCCCACTAAGATACAAAAATACTCTTCTGGGAAAGATTGCAATTTAAAAATACAGTTTTCTTGACTTTTATCTTCATAAATTTCCTCTTCCTTTTTAATTTCTTTTGAAAATTAAATGAAAAAATAGATGTTTGATTGACATGATGATCCCTGCTAATTCAAATTGGTGAAATCTCTGCTTGTTCTGGGTTAGTGTAAAACCCATCCTGCCTTCATTAAGACTGAAATTTAATTTTTTATTCGGGAAATGCATTCTTTATAAAACTTGTATACCAGTTATATTCTAAAAATTGGTATTACTTTGAAGATTACACTAGTGTAAAAGATATTCCATACACCTACATTGGGTAATTTCATTAAAGACAATAATGTACTTCAGACCAGCAGGAGCTGGTAAGAGCTATAAACACAGCCATGCAGTTATGAACATGGCCATGTTCTTGGCTGACACAAATCAGAGTGTATCCAATGACATCAGTGTAGCTTTGCTGACTTTTTTGCAGTTAAGTACCTCACTTGTAGAAAATAACAATGGAGAGTAGCTTGTGGCAATTTCCTATACATGGCATATATGAGGAATTAACATGATTGTGCCTGTCTCTGCTTAAACAAATTTGCCTTGATATTCTCTTATTTTCTTCCAGCTTTGATCTGTTTTCTGTTTGTTTTTTCATGTCCCCCTCTAATCCCCAGTGTATGCATTTGTAGAAGTGCATCTTTTTCTGGTTTTATATCGCCTAACACCGTGGGGTGACAATACTTGGGTTCTCCTTCGTTGCAATGACAGAGACCCAGGAAAATTACTTTGCTATTATTTTTCCAGGAGTTAATGTCTGCTAGGATATAGAGTTCCTGTCCGACTCTTCCCTTTCAGCAATAGGGTAGACTGAAAACTGCATTTTGTAGAGTGAACTCTACAGAGGCCTCAGTTTACATTTTATCATAAGTACAATGACGTTAGCTAAACAGAGCAATGAAGTTAAAAATGCAATATGCTTTCACAAAAGCCCACAGGATTAGATTTTCAGCTGTGACTTCAGTGAAAACACATTAGAAGTCTAATTACCTGGGTTGCTAGGTTGATGTAGGTGATACCAAAATAACAATGCAATTCTGTCTGACAAAAATCTCACAAATTAATGATAGTTGAGAGTGCTGGGTTTACATTTGCCTCTTTAGTCTCAACAAAGCATGAAAAGCTGTTGTGTCAATAGTGCGAGATGATTACGTTATCTGCTTCTGAAGTTATTAATCTTTGCTGCAGTATGCCTAGTTAAATCAGTCAACACAATCTTTTCACTGGAAGAATTTGTGTTGCCAAATAAAATCTGGTAATGCACATTGACAAATCATTTTTCCATTTAAGATAATGCAATTAAAGTTTATTTCCCTTTAAATTCTCCCCCTTTTCAAAAATCAGCAAGGAAAGCCCTGCAGGTTCAAACTTTAATTATTTAAATGCTTACAAAATATACAGCTTGTGAGGTCTGGAAGAGCAAATAAATTGAGGGAATGCTGAGCCCAGGCATTTCAAAACTCTTAAGCATTTAGAATAATTACTAGTTAAACCTGGAAAACACTTAGAAAAAGGTAAGAAATGCCAGAGGGAGGTGTCAGAAACAAGGAATCATCATCTAATCTTATTACTTATGTATTTCATTTGTTAAAAACTGTGGGAAAAAGGTAATTAAAGTTACACTTGAGATTGCTGATTCTGTAAGGTAATGAGGAATTCTGTAAGGTAATCAGGAACAAGTTTTTGATGATGTTAATCCAGACAGGTTTCGTAATGATTATGAGGTTTTTTAGCCAGTTTTAGTGTATCAACATTGGCTTCATGAGCAGTACACCACACATGTGCAAATCAGTGCCTGAAAACACAAATTCTTACATGCAATTACTGAATGTAACTCCTCTGAAGAATGAAGACTTTAATCTGAATTCTGGCCTCGGTGATAAAAGCTATTCCTAGATCAGGATTCAAGTGTATTCAAGTTTTCCTTACCTCTTTCCTATTTGCTGTTAAGTCTGGTTGTCTTTCTCACCCTATTGCTTTGTTCTCCACTACAGGCATAGCCTAAGCCTACCTTAAGGCTGCTTGAGTTTGAAACAAATAACTTACATGTTCAGCGAGCCTCCACATGTCGCTCAAACTGATTCCTGGGCAAACAGTCTCCAAAGTCAAAAAAGCATCTGGCCTTGTCAGCAGTCCTTCATTATATTTTCACTGTGATAGGACTTATTACTGCTGTATAAGAGCTAAAGAAAGGAATTTTAACCTTCCTTTCACAGAGGCAATAGGTGGAAAAATGTGATAGTGATATATGTAGGGGAATTCAGATAATGTGGTAAGAGGGGAATTCCCTGAATTTTGCTCTAATCACCTAGAAATCAATCAGGTATATAACACAGCTGTACAAAACATACATTGGGCGGTGCTTTACCGAGAGCATGACACTTGGCTCAGTATCAGAAATGGGATCCCAGCTCCGCAGAGGCACCTTGGCCAAATTTGAGCTAGCTCTAGGCTGAGGCCCAGCCTGACACCCAAGATCTGAGGAGGGAGGCAGGCTGGGCTGCCAAATACCTCTGTGGAGGCAGACAGTTTTAGATCTGATGGAGGATTCCCAACCCACCGTTTCAGGGGAATGCCTATCACCAGCCTTCTTTGTGTAGTCTTCAGACTCATGGGTACCTGTAATTTGGACTGTCAGCAGGTTTTGCTTTTGGGCCATGGCCTGTGTTTGAACCCAGAATTAAAAAAGACATTTGGGGGTGAAAATTAGGCAGGTAGGGGAAAAAAAAAAATTCAATAAAGTCGGCTAGTTGATCAGACTACTATCTGAAACCACAAAGCTGTGTGCAGATATGCTTCACAGCTTGTGACAGGAGTGAGCTCAAACTGGCATGGCATTCAAGCATCTTGTGTTTTTCCTGCTGTGCTGAGGCATCACCAGTATCTGCTGTGTTTATTAGGGTTTTCTGTGGTAGTGCTGTGTCCCTGCTTTGATTATATCATGCCATGGATACTGAAGCAGTCTTATAAATAATACATTATAATAAAGTCAGATGAAGGAAGGTACAGAATCGCTATCATTGCATGTAATCAGGGTAAACTGATGGGGATTGTGTAGGAATCTATGAATACCAAATTTTAGTAGTGCAGGCAGATAAAGTAAATTACCCAAGAGATTATCCTAGCTCTGTTCTCTAATATCTATGGATATTGAGTGTCAGCAGAAACAAAATAAACTCTGATGCAACACATCGAAAACACAGTTCATTATGTTCAATGTTAGAAAAACAATAGACTGAAGCCTGCTATCGGTTACGTCAGACCTAGCTCATTCACCAGATCGGCATGGTACGTGGGGAAGGGGCAATGAAGGGCTGGACATCCCTGATTTTGCCCATGTGGAAAACCTCTGCGAGAAGGTTATTTGGGCTTATTTCCAGAAATTGTCCCAGCCTCTCCCCATTTCTTCCTTTGGTGAGAGTTTCCTGCCATGCAGAGCAGGGCATGGGAGACACCTGAGAGTGGCGCAGGTTGTCTGGGACCAGGGAGTTGCCCCAGATCTAACTGACCGTCTCCAAGTGACATGAACCCAGGGGCTGGTGTGGCCAGAGGTGCTCCAGAGGCGCAACACTCCCAAGAGAGATCCTTATTCCTGCCCTGCTCCTGCCCCCAAAATCCCATGGAGGCAGTCTGAGAGGACTGGGAAGAAGCAGAGCGCTGAGTTCCTGGGTAGTACTTTTGTCTGTTTGTTTCTGAGGTTTTTGTTTGGTCTGAGAGGCGAGGAGGGTGAGGGGAATGGAGTGGAGATGAGAGGCAGTGGCTCAGCAGAGAGAGAAGTAGGCAAGGAGGCAGGAGAGAGGGCAGGAGGGTGCACAGGGCAAAGGCGGACAGGAGAGCATATCTGGGAAAGAAAAGCTAGCTGGGAAAACAGAAGTAAAAGTCAAGTGGAAGAACCTTTGTGGAAAGATGAGGCAGAGAATAAAGCAAACCACAGCTTTAGAAATATGTTCAGCATACCAGAATAATCCAGGTGAGATGGTGCTGTATTTTTTAACTGTATTGCTAAGGACATTGCTAGGTCATTCAGCTTACCCTGAGCCCCTGGTGGGAGAAATGCTCAGGAGAAATGGGCAGCCCCACCTACAGACCTGGAAGTCCAGCTGTGAAAAAGATAGCCAGATGACACCTGGAGACCAGGTCTCAAGCTGAGTAATGAACTGGAAACAAAATCAGCAGTTTCTGGAAGTGGTGGCTGCACCACAGATTGTCTCATAAATCTCCACCAGACTGTGATGATCATGATGCTGAAGGTGTTATCATTTTCTTTTGAGGTACTTCTATCCAGTGAGAGCAGAGAGGAGCTGAATCATGCCTTCAACAGAGTTCATATCTTTGTAAGACCTCAGGATGGCTTGGAAACAGCAGGAGGTCTCTTATTTTCTTTGGCTTTACAGAAACAGTAACATAGCATAGGGTTTTAGCATATGTTGCCTCATTCCAATACTCCTGAAGGGTGGGTGAGGCTGTGGTAGGTTGTTGGGTGTGGAGAGGGACTGTGCAGTATTGCTGTTCCTCCTACATTTTCCTACATCACTGTGAGAAGATGCTGGTTTAGAGTAATCTGCAGAATAGTCCCTGTGGCACAGATCAATGGTGCCTCGTGGTGAGGGTCATAAATTGATTTTTGTGGATGTGTTTTGTATTTCACTCTATAAAAGTGAGATGGTGTTTTGTCGGAAAAGACCTGCAGGCTTACAGTGAAAAGTGGGATGCTATCCTCAGAAATCCAGTAACTACTGATGTTGAACGCTCTCTTCAGTGTGTCACAAGACTTGTAACACAAGGCCAATGAGCAAAGCATCCACCCATATTTATAGGAAATACTCTCTGAAAGACACATCTGGTCTCCTTTACAGCTAAGCATTTCCATTTCACTAGCAAACACTAGCAAACTTACCACAGTTTTGTATGCATGGGAAAGTGTTTTGAGTGAAATTCTGACAGCACTGGTGTCAATGGAAATATAACTGATTTCAGTAGAGCAAGGATTTCATCTCTTGTATCCTGAGGAGCTGCTTCTCAGAAAGCCAGAAGTAGCTTCCTGAGCTGGGTCTCTTGTCCTTCCAGGGGTACCCTTCCACAAAGTAGCCTGAAAGAAAGACAGCTTTCTCCTGTCACGTTTTCTTTGTGAAGATGATGTTAAAGAACAGCTGAATAAATATGTGACATAACTACAGTCCAGCTTGTTTCTTGTGTCAGAAAACAGTGACAAAAGCAAGCTTTACTAATTAATAACAGTTGAAATTAATAACACAACAACTTTCTTAAACATTACTGTGAGAAGTGAACTTGTAGGCTACCTTGCTGATAAATTGCTCATGCAAATAATTCACATAAGCCACTATACAGCTGCTTAACTGTTAAATTGCATGTAAACAAGTCACTGACAGACTGAACTCTGTCCATCTGTTAAGAGGATTCCGTATCCCTATAGAAGAAGTGACAATTCAATTTAACGACCCTATTAGGCAATGCTTGCTCTCAAAAATTAGGAACAAGGTGTTTAATCAGTGTTAAAACAGATGTCCAATGATTATAAATGTAGATGCTATATTTCCAGATACATGTACATCTGAAGAAAATGGGTTACAGTGAGAAGGGACCTAATGAGAAGGGAGTCTGTTCGCCTGTCAAATATTTTGATTGATGCCTATAAAATATTGCTAAATTTGAAGCATACGTGTCTTTTTCCCTCTGCTCTGAGAAAAAGGAGAGCAGGCCCAGGAGATACTCAAAGTTTAAAGAAGAAAATCTGAGAAATCAGCAGATGTTATTGTTAGAAATGCTTCTGTACCCTTAACTCTGCCCCAATCTTAGTTACCATCTTCACTCCCACGAGACGCAATAAAGACCACCACTGTGAACTGTCTGGATGATCTAAGTAACATTTTTATTGAAGATTTAGCCAGGTATATGTACCAAAATAAGCCATGTTTTAGTATGTGTATTGCATAGTTATTGCATGCAAACAAACAGAGTAAACACAGAGTATTAATGAGGTTCTGCATGTGAGCTTCATCTGAGTGAAAGTGCTCCCTAAAGCCCCTTCTTCCCTCATATTTCCCTGGTCTCCGACTCCAAGCCTTGCAAAAGTCCCCATCCCCAACCATTTTTTGCCCTCCCCTCCCCTGCCCTGAACTCTGTGTCTGCTGAGGGTTATTCTGCTATTTCTATTTAGGAATTTATAATGACATTTATGCTTCTTAAGACAGGGGTTACACATGTGAAAGCATAGTAATGTGTTTGGAAATGGAAATTTTAAAAAATGCTAAATGCAGAAAACATGCATATTATTCTCCAAATACAATTTCTTTCCAGATTTAATTCTGTGCTAAAGGTGATCTTTATTACTAATTAACTTGTATTGCACCTGTAATGGACCCTGATTAAGAGACTAGACTCAATTTCTGAAAATCTGTTCCAGCTACTGTTTAGCATGCCCTACCTCTCAGCCTGGGTGCACCAAGGTACATGAAGAGAAATAATTTCTTAGCCTCCAGTGAAATTACATATTAATTTAAAACATGTAACCAAGGTGTCATGGTTTAACCCTGGCTGACAACTAAGCACCACACAGCCACTCGCTCACTTCTCTGCCAACAGGATGGGGGGAAGAGGACTGGAAGGGTAAAAGTAAGAAAACTCGTGGGTTGAGATAAGAATGGTTTAATAATTGAAATTAAATAAAATAATAATAATAATAACAACAACAACAATAATTTAAAAATTGTAATGAAAAGGAAAATAACAAAGAGAGAGAAATAAACCCCAAGAAAGACAAGCAATGCGAATGAAAACTATTGCTCACCACCAACTGACCGATGCCCAGCCAGTCCCCGAACAGCGGCCCCCCCGCCAACCTTCCCCCGAGTTTTATTGCTGAGTGCAATGTCATATGGTCTGGAATATCGCTTTGGTCGGCTGGGGTCAGCTGTCCCAGCTGTGTCCCCTCCCAACTTCTTGTGCCCCCCCAGCCGACTCGCTGGTGGGGTGGGATGAGAAGCAGAAAAGGCCTTGACTCTGTGTAAGCACTGCTCAGCAGTAACAAAAACATCTCTGAATTATCAACACTGTTTTCAGCACAAATCCAAAACATAACCCCATACTAGCTGCCATGAAGAAAACTAACTCTACCCCAGCCAAAACCAGCACACAAGGAAAAATAGTGTTCTATTACCATTAAAATTTAATGTTCTTGCATAAGCATTTTATAACAGTGTCAGGCTAAGGATGCACAAGTACAGAGGCAAATATTCAAATATGAAAGCCCATTTTTGTTCTTCTCTCTTGAACAGAAAATTAATATTTACCCTCAAGGTTGGAGGCTTATTATTATTTGATATTCCTTTTTTCATTGCTCTTCATTAAAGTATGTATAAGGACATATGTCTATATGTGTACAAACATGTGTCCATAGATTTAAAAAGCATTAGGCATAGAGTTGGGGTTTAAAACAGACTTAAGTGACTCAAAAGTCTCCCTCATTGCTTTTTGAAAAAACTATGAAATCTAAGTAATTTAGGTGCTCTGGAAAATTTGCTCTTCAGTCTCTTGTTAGAACCAAGTGCTATGAAGGGTGGTGGTTGGTGATATGAGCTCACCCCAAAGCTGTGCTTTGAAGAGCTGCTTCCTGAAGTGAAAGAGATTGCATTGACTTCTCTTTGGAGTCAGTCTATGTCATCAGTGTTGCACCCCTTCCTCTTTTTCAGGGTCCAGAAACTGGATTTTTATATGTGCAAACAGAACTGTCTCATCATATTTTGTGTTCTTTGCCATCATATTTTGTGTTCTTTGCTGAATATGAAGAGATACAGCTGGGAACTTAGAAACCTAAATAACTGCTCTGGAAATAGTAGCTCTCCTTTCTTCTGAGGCTGCATTAAACACAGTTGTTCCAAGCAGTTTCCTACTATTACCTCTGTTCTTAGTTTGTGTGGGTTTTGTGTGGTGGTTTTTTTTAGCATGCTGAGGTCTCTTGGGACTAATCCAAGAGAAATCAGCTTTTTTCCCAATGAAATTTTTTGTGTGACATTGAATCTGATTTTTTTCAATACGAATTTCATCAAGTCAGTTCCTGACATCCCAACAGAGTTACTGGAGGGAGAGGAGACAGGCATTGCACTCTCACCAATAGCTTGAGAATGACATCATTGAAGGAAAACCCATATTCATGTTCTGTCTCCTAGTCATCACACAGCTCAAACCAGTAGCTGGCTACTCTCTGGCTCTAGTGTCTTGGTTTGGGGTGTATGATTTTGAAGGTCCCCTTTTTACTTTGGATGGGAAAGAAAACAAACTTGGGAGATCTAGGTGTGGAACCACTCTCTTCCTCGTGCCCTGTCTTCCCTGACTGTATCTTTTCATAGGAAGACCAAGAAGAGCAGCCTGCCTTCCCAACCTCCCTGATACATGGGAGAGGGTATTTCAGCTGTGGATCAGCATTTTTCTGCTCCTGAAGGAGAAACATTTTGCCCATGGTTAGGGAGGTATGGAAGAGTTTGCTTTGGGAGATCAAAGTGCACAAGACACTGCGTAGAGTAAGGCAGAAATGTGAACTGTGAGGTTTCTCCCTCAGCCCTGGAGGAGAGGGGGCCTTCATCACATGGGAGAATATCTGAATTTACCAGGCACTCCAGCAGCGTCGCATCACACAAGCAATGTCCAAGACAGGGTATGGAAAGACAGTGAAATGTAAAGAACAGTAGGATACAGTGGCTTAGCTTGAGAAAGACTGCAATGAAAAAGTTGAATAGCAGAGACGTGCTTATTCCTAGTGGTAAAAAAAAAGTATAACACTAAGCATGTAGAAATCACAGTGTTGCTGCATCCAAAGAACTATGAAATGGAGCATTCAGATGAAATATATAGCTACAAAATGAAGTCAGCGCAGGGCATGAAAAGGTCAAGGATATTATTTGAAGGACAGATTCAGTAGAAAGAGTGTTATGCAGGCTGGAAATTATAAGGAAGTTCCTTTAGGTCAAGACACTTAAGGGAGTCACACATGCCACCCCTCCTTAGCTGGATTCCCTCAAGGAGTCCAGGAACTCCAGGGGACATAAGGTTCAAATGCCTCACTGGACTTGTGATGCATAAATTTCAGACAGTTAGTGTCAGTCTAGCACCTCATCAAAACAGCAAAAGCCATTGTAAAAAAACCCTAAAACCTGATAATGATTCTACTGCTTATGAATACATGTGTAGCGTATTAAATTTTCATTGGGGAGCTGGCATTTTTTCATTTTGGTGCATCTCATTGTTTTCCAATGAATAACACAATGATTTGTGTAACTGATGAAACAGTGGAGCCTTGCCAGAAGGTTCAATGAGTTTATCTATTTTCATCAGGGAAAACTGCTGTCAGTTCTTATTGCAGCTCTCCAGGTTGAAAATGCATCATTCATCACAGGTGAGATCCTGATCTTGCTTTCCCTGTGTCTCAGTTCAGAGCTGTTCCTTTGACTCCGGTGAAGCCACTTGTGACACTGCAGTACTGAAAGGAAATTCAGACTCTATCCCCAACAATTTGCACAGATCTTTGTCTGTCTGTGCATGAACAAAAGCCTGACTTTTCATTTTACTTTTGATTTTTTTTTAATAGGTTATTGCCACAAGAGAGGTAATTTGATATTTTTCTTGTTGTTGAGTGAAAGAACTTCAGTATTCGCATAGCAAAAAAAGCCCTAACCAGTTCCCCATTCCTTCACTGTGTTTTTGGAAGGTATAAGGTACTCCTTTTAGCAGTGAACTCCTCTTTACATGTCTAATCCTACATATAGTCAGTAGAGAAGAGATTTCAGCTGGCACTTTTGAAACTAAAGATCTAAATAATTTTTTAGGATGTTAGTCAATTACTTAAAGCCAGGAAATAATTCTGAACTTCCTCCTTTCCTAAGCTGCAAAACTGAGATCATGACAATTTTTTTTGTTCCATGGCTTTTTGAAGAAGAATCAATTCCTAGCCATCCTCAGAAGCAGGACACCAACACCAATGGTCTTAATCAAGCATGGTAAATTCCACGGTTGCCTTCTTTTATAAGGTGAAATGGAAACATGAACAGTGAAGTCCTGCCTGACAAAAGAAATAGGCTTTTTATAAAATAAAATTAAAAAAAATAGCATCAGAAGAGCTTGGTGCCTCTTTAAAATCCATCCAGGCTAAATAAGGAGGGTCTGACAACTTCTGGAAAAATTCTGGGCACAATCAAAGAAATATGGCTCATATCAAAGACTGGAGATAAAAATCTTTGCCCTGAGGATGGCTTGCATTGAAGAGGGGTATAACATCTTACTTGACCCCATTGACATTCAGATGCACTGACCACAGCCAGTACCCATTCATAAATATTTCCCAGGCAAGTCTGAGATGAGGACATTTAAAGGGTATTACATCTTTATTGCTGTTAACTTCACAGACAAGTAAGTGCTGCCTTTGCCATTGCAATTAAGTTGCATCAAACAGGTGAAATTTTACTTTTTTTTTTTTCTAGTCATCCTACTACACCTATTTTCATGAACTGATTTTTCTGGGTAAAACAGATCTTCAGTTCCCCAAAGTCCAGGCAAACAATTCAATGCTGCCTATACATGAAGAAATGTAGGTTATTGACTTGTCCCTTCAAGAAGGCAGAGAATGGACGTACCCAAAAGTTCCAAAGAAGAGATGGGAGAGGGAAGGTCCACAAAGCTCTGTCATCCTGATGGGAAACATTTCATTAAAGTTGAAGGGTGTAGACAGGTCTTCCAATGACAGTACGATGAAGGCTTGAAAATGAGTGTAGTGTGTTTCACAGGGATTTCTGGTTTTAGGGGAACTATGCTTTACAGCCAATTTTTTTTCCCATTAATTACTTGGTGACTTAGCCCTAGATCGTTGTGTCAGAGGTCTAACCTGCACTGATTTCAAACCTCTCAAATTCATGCCTGACAACCATATCTTGAGGCAAGTTAGCTGTTTCAGATAAGCATCCAAACCTGTGAATACATCTCTGCATCAGAACTTAACTCTAAACCATTTGAAGTTCACTCAACACTACTACAATATCTAATCTATTCATGAATATTCATCCCAGGTAACAATAATCGTGATGCTATTGTGTCACTTCTAAATAATTAAAGGCTCTTCAGCAACACCTGTGAAATCTGCCTGACTTTTAAACTAAGCATAGTTATCTTTTTTTCTGTTTATATTTTATTATATCCCAAATATCACCCTGGGAACATGGTCAAACAGATGATTTTGAGAGTTGCACTCTAAAGAAATGAGGAAAGCATAAAAACATTCTGCAGGGAAAAGTAAATTAGAAAGATTGGTTTCATTAGAAGGCACATAAGCCTTTGTGATCCATCTGTTGGCACTAGCTCTCCTTACTAAATAGACCTGGATGATCAGAGCATTGGAATTCGGAAAGCAGGAAATGTTAAAATGTGTACTGGAGCAAAAAAAAGCAAATTTAAAGTAGAAAAACCTCTGGGAGGTAAAAGTTAGGCAGAAATTATAGTTCCAAGTTCTTACAATTGTCCCAGTGAGAAAATAGGATCTGCCCTGTGCAGAACAGGTGGCTTATTCTCAACCGACAAATGTCCTGAAATTGGAGAAAAAAATCTGATGACAGGCTGTTAAAGGACATGAGATATATCAATGCAGACCCTTTCCACCTTCATGTATCTACACTGCCATGGGCTCCTTCCTCATCTTTCCTTATCCACACCTGGGACAAACTCCTTCAGGAGGCTCCTGTACTGATAGCTGCTGTGCCAAAGGGGCTCTGCCAGGCTCTGTTGCTTTTCTCTGACCTTTGAGTATTTTTGGTGAAACGGTGCTTTTAACAAAGCTTACGCTCTCTTTTCATGCAGTTGGGTCCCCTCAGAGGTAGCAACTCAAATTCCTACACTGAGTGGGCCAGTGGCCAGCTTTGGGCTGGGCTTCTTCCCTGTCAGGCTTTTTGTATCCATCTCTCCCTTAGGAGAAGAAAATGAGGTCTCAGCTCACTTTTTCCTGTTTTTGGAATACCCTTCTTTCTGGATGCTACAAGCTGTTTTCTGATGACCAGCAACCTTGCTGCTTCTATAGGCCTGAAATTATTCCACAACATTCTCCATCCTTGTTACCAGCCAACCCTCTTGTCTTGGTTTTACGCCACCATGGAGGCTGTTTCTAATTCTTTGGTTAGCTAAAGCTATGGTAGAAAATGAGGGCATTAGCAATCTTTCTAAGCTGCTACCCTGTGGGGCTTTTATCTCAGCTTCACTCTCTGCTAGTCTTATTTCCTCTGTCTGTAGGCAGCAAACCTGAAATTTCATTAATTTGTACAGTATGATTGCTTGCAGAGAACTGCACAGATTCAAGGCAAGAGAGGTACATTCTTCAGGACTAAAGTAAAAGAGTTAGACGTACAAAAAAGTCCCCATCCAGGGATGGTAAGGTTATTGGCTGGAAGACCTGAAAATCTACTGGGTCCCTTCAATTTACAATATATGAAATGGTGCTTTGGAAAACTGACTGCAACGAAAGTTAGGCAAAGATAATTAGATACCTACTGTAATTTCTGAGGAATATTTACATGGAGGTAGAAAACATCACCTGGAATAGAGAAGACTCTTGTGCTAAGGCATTTTAGATGCCTTTTCACTGGTCATGGAGGAGAAGCAGACTGAAGAAAACAAAGTGTTTTGAAACTACTGCAAATGAGCAGAAGGTTATTAGGCTGACATTTTTATGTGCTCTGCAGGAGTCTGGATGCCAAGTCTATCTGGATGTTTTAGAACTTTAATTAAGCTTAAATAAATTAAGCTTTAAGTTCTGTGAAAACACTTTTCTTCAACATCCTTATGTTAGACTAAGTATAGAGTCTTAAAAAATAGGGTTTTTCAGATCTCTCAAGATAAAGAGCCAGAGCATTAGCTTTAAGAAGAAGGTAAAGTCTGTGCTCCTTTCTATCCCCAGGCATTCATGTTAGCCTGTCTAAGCCTCTCCCAGCCACGAACACTAGCACAGACAGAGGCAATAGCCATGCAGACGCCCTTGTTGCAAAGGAATTCAATCTGCTAGGTCTCTGTACAGAGGATCAGGGAAAGAATCTTCTTTCTTCTGCCTTGCAGAATACACACACACACACCAGCCCCAAGCTGTCTTCAGGATACTCCTGCTTGTGGGTAACAAACAATTCATGGTGGACTCTTCTCAAGTCAAAA
>VYZV01034347.1:201408-245827 GCA_013401275.1 Pandion haliaetus
ACTTATGTAAATATTTACTTGCAATAAAATTCATACATAAAAAGATGCGGAGATATTAATAAACATGCTAAAATCTTGCTCTAGAGATAGACTTGATTACACTTCAATATATCTGATGATATATATATATAATAACAATATCCTTGTCTACTGTCATCTTCTCTCTTTCTTTACTTTGTCTTTTATTTTAATGTAAATACTCTTCTCCATTATTCTGATCCAAAAAACTGTTTCTGTACATATGCTCTTAAGGAACATTCAGGATGTAAATAGCTCCTGGAGAAGATCTTTTGGATGTGCCAGATCTCTGTGACACAGAATCCTGTGCAAGAAGTAAAGTTTCTGTTTGTTGGTATGTTTGTTTGCTTTCCACAGGGGAGAAGGAAGGCGAAAGATGCCAAAGAAAATGAAACAGAGGAAGCAACTGGAGAGTTATTAAAGTTAATTGAAACTCCACAATATTTGTACAAAAGAAAAAATGTCAGGTACTCAACAACCATAAATCAGCATCCTTTTCTGACGTAAATAAATTACACTGGTTAAAGTATGTACAGAAATTTTTGTCTTCCATTGTTATAGTGAAAGAGATGTTCATTTGGGGGTGGGAGCGTACTGTAAAAGATATGTCTTTCATTAGGTAAAATACCTCAGCAAAACTTCTCTGGAGGCAGTAAATTTCCCTGGGAACTCAAAAGAATCCTGTAAGTTGCAGTAGTTCTGTTCTCTGAAGTCCCTGCAGAAGTTAATCATCACGAACAATTTCATACATCATTGCCAAATGAGAGAGACATGCCTTAATGTAACTGTATGTAGCGCTGGAAGCAAACAAAAAACAAAAGACTGGTACTTTTATCAGACATACTGAAGAAGATACAGCACTTCAGAGTATTTTTTCCATAGTAACAGAACTTTTTCTTCATTATTGTACATTTGACCTTAAATAAGTACATAAATACTAGAAGTCTGATTTTAAGAAGAATGATTATTTCTTCTTGATAATGGTCCCAGGAATAACAATTCTACCAACTTAGACTAGTTTTAAGCTCATGTAACTCACAGACTTCAGTGTGGTACTTTACAATTTATTGTCTGGTAACTAAGTGGAGAAAAGGGGTTTCAGTGTGGCTGCAAAATGGTCACACCGACTCTAATAGGAATTTTGTTTTGCAGAATAAGACCCTGAATCTAGGTGAGTAGATGCAACAGGCATGTTCTGTGAGGCCCATGGTTGCCCCCAGGAGTTGGGGATGCTCAGAGCTCTTCAGGATCAGCCCAGCACCTCCCGGGGCTGTGTCCTGATACTGATGGGCAAAGAAAGGTTTCCTCAGCAATGGCAGTGAGAAGCCTGGCTATTAAAAATCACAGAACTGCTGAGCAGCAAAGTTTTTTACTTCAGAGATTTTACTATGAATATTAAAGAAATGTAATAAGCATCAACCTGGAATAAGTCATTTATTTGTTTAACAAAAGAGAGGAAGACAAGCTGATTGTATCACAGAAGGGAAAAATACCTTCTTAAAACCAAATAGAATATTCCTGTGATTATTTAGTGGTCTATTTTATCCCTATGACAGCCTTCAAAAATTAACTGATGCCTCCAAGCATTCAAGTAATGGTTCTCTCAAAGCTGTGTTAGCTGCATAAGTCAGTGAAATCCATGGAGGATCCTTAATACAAACAGAACCCTGGAAAATGTTGTGGTCAGCATCAGCACACCCAAAACTGCAGTAAAAATGGACAGAATTTATGATAGCAAGTGTTTCAACTTACAGTTAGCTATTAGATGGGATTGTTCGCATTGCCTTCTTCAGTGCAGCATAATAAAAGTCAGCATTTTATTTACATCTGTAAGAAATATCATTTGGGGAGCAGTTCGTTAAATAGCTATAAATAGCATTTTTACTATCCCCTTTGCGTTGCTCTATATCCCTTTGTTTTGCTGGAGAATAGTGAGACTCTGCAGCTCTGCTGCCTCCTGTCCCTGTGGCTGCAGAATCCATCCCATGGTTTCTGGGGGAAGATGGAGGAGGAGTGCTCTCCGTGCCTTTGCTGCATTTCTCTTCGTATTGACATCTCAGTTCCTAAGACAGCTAGCAAGGTAAACTGCTGCTGAATACTTCCATATCACTCCTGCTTCTTTTTTTTGGTGCTCAGGACCCCCAGTAGCTAAGTGTACATGAACTCTTGAGGCTCAAATATGTCTTCCCCCTTGATTTTCTGTTTCTCCCCACCTTTTCAGATGAGTTTTATGCCTGTATTCTGTGTATGCACTATTTGCCTTTCTTATCATTCTTCATCCTACTTCCAGTTACACATCCTTTCAGTCTCTGGGTTACATATCTCTTTTCTTTGATATTCCCATTGCTATACCCAACCTCTGAGTGGGCTGCTTTTCAGCGCAGTGTGCAATTTGTCTCTCACACACACATTGCCCCCCGCCCCCGAAAAAAAAAAAAAGAAACAGAACGTGGGGTGAAATACATTCCTTTAGCAGTGGGACTTCACCAAACAAAGTATCATTATCAGCAGCCTGATCCACCCACTGGATGGTCTGTCCAAATTAAGCTTACAGACATGCAAAAGGACTTTGGAGTAACTTCACATAAAAATAATCCTCTTTAAATTTAGTTTAGGGCACTAAGTATATATATACTCTTCTATATTCTTTGGCTTCAAATGGGAATGATAACAATGATAGCACAGCTGAAATGTGCCTCCCCTCTCAAAACGGTACTGACACCCTCAGAGATTTCTCTCTCAACAGCATACCAGAACAACTTTTTTCTCTGGCATACTGTTTTGCAGCAGTCTCTAGTTTTCGTAGTGGTCTCCTGAGCTGTACAGTAATGAAAACCTAGAATAGTTTATAACAACAAATATAATTTTTATTTATTACTACGTACTGTATTATAAGACTGCCTAGAGGTCATAGCCACTGTCATGCCCCCTTGTGTCATGGAATGTACAAATCCCTAATAAAATGTACTCATTGACCCTGAGATTTTAAATAAGATACAGTGTGAAAGGAAGAAAGATATGTCAGCTCTATTTACATGCTGTTGTGGTTTAACCCCAGCCAGCAACTAAGCACCGCGCAGCCGTTCACCCACTCCCCCCCCACACCCAATGGGATGGGGGAGAAAATCGGGAAAAGAACTAAAACTCGTGGGTTGAGATAAGAACGGTTTAATAGAACAGAAAAGAAGAAACTAATAATGATAATGATAACACTAATGAAATGATAACAGTGATAATAAAAGGGTTGAAATATACAAGTGATGCACAACACAATTGCTCACCACCCGCTGACCAACGCACCCGGAAGACCCCGAGTGGCGACGCACCCGCCGCAGTTCCTAAAACGTCCCATGGTATGGAATACTCCGTTGGTCACTTTGGGTCAGCTGCCCTGACTGTGTTCCCTCCCAGCTTCTTGTGCCCCTGCAGCCTTCTTGCTGGCTGGGCATCAAAGACTGAAAAGCCTTGACTTTAGACTGAACATTACTTAGCAACAACTGAAAACATCAGTGCGTTATCAACATTCTTCTCATACCTAGCTCAAAAACATAGCACTGTACCAGCTACTAGGAAGACAATTAACTCTATCCCAGCTGAAACCAGGACACATGCAAAGAACTGAGAAATAAAGAGGCTTACCAAGATAGAAAGATCTTCCATGGAGAAGCCTGGATTTGAAGCAAGTTTCAGAGAAACTGCTTTTCTTCTTGTGGATGTGTCAAGTATGTTTGAATATTTTGTTTTTAAAAAGAGAAAAATAAATAAAAATTGAATGACAGAATATGAGAAGAAATGTATCTTACAGTAGCAGAAAACAAAGCAAAGATATACAAGTTTCTGCGTAAGCAAGGGCTTAATTTGTCAGCTGCTGTACTCAAAATATGCCAGGGAGCTATAACACTCTGAGCTTCTGAGAAACAAGATTCTGAAAACCTACCATGCTTTTTAGAGCAGGACAAATATCAGATATTTCCAAATTTGGTAAAGGACACTTTGTATTTTCAGTTTTGTTTTAATCCAACCTGGAAGGAGAGGGTTGACTAATCAACCTTAGCTCAATTACAAGGGTCAGTTAAGATATAACCGTTACTATATAACTATGCCACCTCAAAACCTCTATGCACCTATATCATGCAGAGATGGCACATCATGCCTGTATGTCAAATGCATAACCATATCTGCTAAAAATATGCATATTATGAGGTCAGATATGGAATGGGGTATCAGTACCAGAATTGTACGAGAAGACAAAACCAGCATTTTGCAGAAACCAACGGGTATGCAAATACCAAACAGAAACAGGAGTATAAACAAGAGCAGATGCCACGTTTCTCCTTGAATGACAGTGGGGAGCCTCCACTCTCTCTTGTCATTTTTCAAGCTGACAGGGAGGACTGACTCCAGCTGGATCAGCTGTCATCCAGAATTACCAACCAGAAACCAGAACGGATACAGCTGCACAGACTTCACCAAAGACAAGTGAGCCAATAAGGTTATGAAGGAAACATCAGGCAAAGCTGCTGCTCTAGGAGTATTTCACCCAAATGTACACAACTGTGATTGCTCTGGTGGGTGGTGGGGGGGGTAGCTTTCTGCCTGTACAAATGTACCCAGCAATATCTGCACTGCTAAAATTAATTACAGGTGCAGATGACAAAAGCTTGCAACTGAGAGCCCCCGACACCAATCATGTGCAAATATTTGTGGGAAAGTTGTCGTATTTATGACAGTAATTCAGCTTAGTCTATGCCCCATCTGTGGGGCAGCCTTGCTTTGTCTTGCACTCCTTGCTTCTAGAGGATTGGGAAAAGGCCTGCTGGAGTATGCTGTTGGTCATATACATGGAGTTTCTGCCCATGTAAGTCAGGGAGTGGGGGGAGGTGACATGAATACCCGTGTCTCCTCCCACACTGAAACAACGGACTATCCAGACCATAGATTTGAGAAACACTCCCAGATCCCACAGGATATCCATAGCTTAATGCGCTTTACAGAGATGTAATTTCCTCAGTGGAAACTGCTCTGACAAAGGGAAACAACTGTTTTTGAAAATGTAATTTTAAAATGCTCTACGAAGAGCAGCTATGCCTGAGCACCGACATGGAACCAGCAGTGGTCCCAGGACGGTCCTCCTGGGCTCTGCAGGTCCAGGGACGGAGGAGAAGTGAATGACATGCTTAAGCACATGCAAGGTATGGATTGTAAATGATCTATGGGATTTGTTTTTCCAGACACACGTTGTTCCATAAAATTGTTCCATAAAGTTTTCACCGAGCACAGGAAACTCTAGCATCAAGACATTCCCTATTTCACTCCTTGCCAGCTGAGGAGCTATGTCAAGGATTCGGGTTACAATCTAGACCCTGCCATCACTTGCACCAATAGAGAACTATTAAGTTTAATAGGACTGTACAAGTGTAACTGAGGTCAGTATTTGGCCATATTTATTTTCCACATATGTCCACAGTTATAGCCCATATCTCTGGGGAAACCAGGTTTAAAACAAAAATGAAATCTTTTGCTTTCCTATAAAAATGTTAATTTGGCTACATGGCTTGGATGTTATTGTTTAGCCTCCTTATTTTTACTCTTCATCTTAAAAATGAAAAAATGACATTCTGAGGGGCAGAAGCCAGAGTTTTTTAAGTTTTTTGTAAGGGTGAGAAGTCATCCAACCTAAGTCTTCTGTCTCATACTACAAAAAGTTAGTGCCCATCCTTGTTGAGCATCATGTAAATGCAACCACTCTCTAGCTAAATGCAAGGTGAAAGACATTGGCTCTATTTCTTTATTCGGGATCTTGTCTAATTCAAACTTTTTTTTAAAAAGGTTCAGGCCTTAAGAACACTTTCAACTTGGGATGGATTGATTGATTGATTGATGATGTGTGTCCATGGTTTGCTATATGTATTTTAACAGCTCTAAATCAATGTAATATCCTCTTGTGCAATCTGATTTCCTCATTAAAGAAACCAACTAGCTTTGTTCACTTTGGTACATTTGTTAAAACATTTGGAATTTTGTTTTACAACCACAGTAAAATAAAAACAAAACTCTTGTACTTTAATATTTCTCTTTTGGGACTGGGCATATTTCAGCAGCTTTGTGCATATACTAACTGTATCTTTCCCCATTTCTGTCATACACAGAAAATCAGTGACAGGACAATTTTCTTCATAACTCTTAGCTGAATCAGAATGGAAAAGAAAATCTAGTGCAAAATTTCCCAAATTATTAGACAAAACTGGTTTTGTAAACTTGCCTAAGTCACTTGGAAACATGAAAATAGTTGGTCTTAGGTTCTAGTAGATGGTATTCTCAAAGCCTAAATGACTTTGAAATAGCTCACAGAAATACGAAGATATTTTGCCACTGAATAATATTCATCCATCAGGAGTCAAAAAATGTTCTGGAAATGAGTTACTTTTGACAAAATGCCAATACAAATGAAGCTGAGTTCCGTGGTAACAGTGTGAGTGATGGCACTGCCCAGAGACTGCTTCCATGATTTTCCTTTCTGTCTTGAATTTATATATTAAAATGTATTTACAGCAGGAAATGAATAAGTTTCCATCACCTGGGCCCTTAAAAATATTCCCAGTTGAAGAACAAAATGCGAATCATGCTGCCTCATATTTAGGGCTCCCATGGAAGCTAGCGTTTGAAGCAATTGTAACCAAAACTGAGGGGCAATGTCAACTCACCGATGAAAGGTGAAAACCACTAAGCTTCAGGGAATCAAGAAAAAAAAGTGATAAAAACATATGGAGATAGTGAATGCTTTGTTATCTTAAGTGATGGGACAGTGAAAAGGTTAATGTCTGAATAAAAGTGGACCAATATATAATTAGATGGATTTAACTCCTCCTTCTTATTGTTTTAACATTACTTTTCACAAGTACTCTTTTTCTGCCAAGATTTTTAAGCAGATAGACTTTGGGGTTATAAGAAGCCTGAAGCAATGAATATTCAGTCAGGAGCCATATTTTCACCAGTCTGATTTTTTTATTTGTACTGCAGTTGCAATATGTTTTATGATATAATATCTGTATAATGTTGCAAATACTGAGAACAACCTATTTACCCAAGCAAGCTAACTTGCCGAATGTTTGGATTTTTCTTCTTTTATTTACATGATGATTTTAAAATTGGTTTGATGATCTGTTTGCCACTGAGAGTTAGCAATAATGAAAGCGACAAAAGGTATCCTCAGCCAGCAGCTAAGGTTATGACCTTAGGAAAAAATTATGTTAAATTCTAAGTATTCCACCACCTCTCCTACCTCAGAGGTAGATCCCTTCCACTTACAGGTAATGATCAGAAGAATTTGCAAGTATAGCAAATCACCAATTTGTTTATTCATTCTTTGGAACATCCAAAGAGATGGCGTCCTGGATTTATATGTGAAAAGTCATTTGTGAAATTGTCTGTAAATCCTTAAACTAAGTCTAGCGTACTCAGTTTATCAGACTCAGTTTGATTACTCTACCAGGCCATTGGTATCTTGCTGAAAATCCTAGGCATTTTCTGTTCAAACAAAAGCTGTATCAGTGCCTCTGTTCATTTCTGTTGCCTACTTGTACACCCTCTTTTGTTGCTGCCACCTTCTTTTTTGAGGTATACTGACCACCTCTGACACTGTCCTCCTGAGTCCTCTTCTGGCTTTGAAGAATGAAAACTGCCAGACTGGGGCAAATGGCTTTGCAGCACAACCTACTAACGTCAGTGGCTTAACGCTCAAATTTAGCTTTATGTGGGAACCTGGTAATTTATGCTTCTAAACCTGTGAAAAAAATGCATGCTTCACAAAGCTAATTCCAAAATAAAGAGCAGAACACACCCCCCCCCCCAAAAGTCTAAAAGCGTTTGAAATTTTAACCGATATAAATTATGTCAACATGACTCAGCAATGCATTAATTTTCAGTCTAATGAGAATGCTTATATGCAGGGTTTGTTAATTACTAGGTTCTAATAAAACTTTTTCCCTAATCTTTGCTTCTTGTTGGCTGTCTAAATGAAGAGCTCTGCTGTAACAGCAGCTGGGATGTCCTTTGACCTGTGAGGACATCAAAATGAAAGCTGTATCTCTGAAAGGTTAACCAGTCTGTGAAAGTACAGGCCCATTTCATTTTTTTTAATACACTTTACATAGCCTGAGATTAAACCTCTTTTGGGTCCATTAATCAATCATAACTCGTTGCTAATTAAGGGTTAGGCATACCAACAACAGTTCTGACAGTTGATATGCTGAAGGTAATTAAGTTGTTCTAATTATTTTTTAACATTAAATTCATTCTCATATGGCATACCTAGAATGCCTTTTTAACAGGGCTTCTGATACTAAAGAGCTTGCTTTTTCTTAAGGATAAAAGGGAAAATTAGAGTCTGCTTTGAGTTTAAGCAAATTATATTTTAGTTACTTTTTTCTTCAGTTTTTATACATCCAGTTTTGCAGCCCCTCTGTAACTGGAGGATTATTCTGAGGAAAGTTGATTATAAAGGAGAGGAACTCAGTGTTAGAAAATGTTATTTTTGCATGTCTGCAATAGAAAATTACCTAATAGTAGAACATCCTACCAATAGGAAGGTGAGTAGGGAGGCCTCTAAAAATTAAGGGCTGGTATTGTACTTCCTAAATGGGGATATTCATAGTAGCTTGGCAGGGACTAGTAATTATATAAGAGGCTGGGTTCAAATTTCAAAAACTTCATCTAAATTCTGTACTTTCCATGAACTTGGGGAATTGGTTGATCTCATTATAAATACAAGAGGCCAAACATGACAATTATTTTCCATACCTCAAAACTCTTGAAATTTTTTTGATTCAGAGTTTTGGCTAGGGATATCTCTTATTAGTGTAGGAGTAAAATCAGAAATTATAATGTACTTGAAAGTTAGTTGTAGAGTAAAAGTCTGTAACAGACAGATGGAACAGAAGAAATGACAATCTTTCCTATTTCCTGTTCCCTACAATGTATCAAGAGAAGAGAAGAGGAAGACGCTCCATGTTTTTTAATTGTAACCATGTCATTTTATATTTTCCATTTTTTACAAACTGCTAAGTGGAGATAATAATAAGCTTGTTTTAAATATATGCTGAAATATTTTTTTTCATCCGAAGCTCACCATTTTCAATAGAAGCACCTGTGCGAACTCTCTTATTTAGTTTAGTTTACTTTTTCAAGGTTTTTGAGGAATTAGAGGGGAAAAGGACTTTGGATAGTTGAATAGATCTAAAGCTACCCACAACAGACATAAGAAGGGAAAAACAAGAATAGAAGAAAAGTAAAAGATAATTGCTGGATGTTCTGGGACAACTATTAATTTGTTTCTTGCGTTAATCATCAGAGTGGCAGATTGCCAGTTTCTGACTGTTTACAATTCTATGTCGTAGGTTATGAACATGTATGTAAATATTTATGTAAGTACTGCATTTTGCAATGTTTAAGTATCTGTCTTTTGAAAAAGTAAAATAACATATCTACACAGTGGCAAATTCTGCACTCACTCCCTCTAAAACTACTGAGCCCAGAGCATATCTAAGCAATTACTAATGTATTTGCAGCACATTCTTATGTTTAGTTTAATCTCTCTCCTCAATACAGTGTCATAAATTGTAAGTAAGAGAAATGGCTCAGCACACAATAACTTGCCAGGCAACGAATTTGAAACAGTCAATGATACATTATCTACCTCTTCAATTCTTTCCCTTAAATGCTTTTAATGTGCCTGTAAAATTCTTTAAATTTCTGTTGCCATAGGCCTTTCTCCCTGGTCCTTCCCCTGATAGGTTTCTGCTGGGGTTGATTTCTGTGTCTCCTTACGTGTTGTATCTTGATTGCCCCATCCTCAGTTAAGATAATTTCAGCCATTTCAGTAGGGTTTTTTTTTTTCAGGGAGAGTAATAAATCTCATCTTCTCATCTGGAGAAAGTCCTGGCTTTTTCTTTTAGGAGTTATGGCATACTTACTGTTTCAAATTGTAAAACTTTTTAATCAACTATTTGATCACTGAAACTGCCTGTCCTGTTCATTTCCAATTTTGTTTAAGACTTCTTTAGATCAAGTGGAAACAAACTATTTCATAGTGTGCAAGTCTGCATATGACCCCAGTTCAATGCAATACTTAAACATGTACCTAACTTCAGAGACTCAAACATCTTGCCCTAAGCTACTTTCATGACTAAGCTCAGCCCCAGGCCTAAGCTCCTTGATGAATCAAGATTTAACTGCAACACACACATAGCAAGTAATGCCAGAAATCATCAGAGCCCCATTGATGCCCAGAAGCCAGCTGAGGATTCAGTCCAAGGGCCTCTGTTGATAACCTTGATTCCTGTGATTAACAACAATACGGGAGTGTTCCTCTGGGTCTCCATTTTGTGACTAATGTTATGCATGCAAATCCCTTTCAGACCAGTTCATCTTCCTTTACTCTTGCAATCCAAGAGTTAGCTTGATCTACCATCATTTTCTAGTTTGCTTCTATAGTCAATAAAAAGCGATGCGTGTCTTAGAGAGAAAGCCTGGATGACTAGCCTGGATTAAGTTTTACCGAAGTTAGGTAACAGGAATCCTACTCCTTGCATTAATTAACTCTCCATCCTAAAGTAATAATTTCTGAGTACTATTCTAGAATCACATTCTTAAACATTGGATCATGATGTAGTGTAAATGTTCCAAAGGATTAATAAAGTGTGCAACATTTAATCAACTTATTTCTGCAATTCTGTAATCAAATGTATGCTCTGAATGATTTCATTCTAAATATGAAATCTGCAATAAAGACATCAAGAAACAGAACAATTTATAGATGTCACAATTTGCAGCATGTAGATGGCAAAAATGAATTTACATTAGATATTGATGTGTACAGAGAAGGATTTAAAATGTATCAGAAACCCTGAGCAAAAACTTCTGAGTTTCATAAGAAATGTACTCCTGTCCCTGCTGGCTTGTTAGTTACATCTAACACCTCTCTTTCTGGACAAGCTGTTGGCTCAGGGCGTGTGGAAAAGGGAAAAGGAACCAAAGGGAGGGGCAGCTGCTTCCTCCGCTGGAGATATCTTTTGCCTTGGAGACCAAATATTGTGAAATTCTTACCGGGTCAGTTTATATCAAAAAGATAGTGTAGTAACAGAGGAATTGCCAGACCAGATCAGATCAGTGATGTGTCTGGCCCAGTAGCCTGTCTCCAGGTCTGACCAATGCCAGATGTTTCACAAGAAAGTCTGTATGATGGACAACAACATGTCTAATATATTTTTTATAAATCTTCCTAAAGTCAAGGCCTTAATTAAATATTATTGGTGTGAGCTCAAGAAGCTAAGCAGATAATTCTCATGTGGAGTACTTTCATGTGCTGGATTTTTACTAATTTTTTATTTTATAATACAAAAGCAAAAGAGTGAAAAAAGATGTTGATTTACTTTCTCTTATTTCCTTAGTTATCAAATGCCAGCTGTAAAAAAAAAAAAAAAAAAAAATTACTTGTGTAGGGTTTTGGGGGAAGGGAGAGTTTCCATGCTCTGAAACTATGAGGGTTTTTAGAAATGGTTGAAACTGTCAGTTCAGCACGTAGTCAGGTCAGATGGTTCCAATGCTGCAATAATGAAATGTTTCGCTGTCCCCTGAACCCTGTTGGTGACAATAACATTCCATGCCTGGCAAAATGGGTAAATGTTTAAGGATGTTTTTTCAAACTAGACTAGCGTACACTTCCCAAGGTATGGAAGTACTTTTGTCATAGGTCTGGCTGACAGAGAAGTGTTTGTTAGTGGTGGCAGAGTATGTAAAACTTGAGAGAAGTATCTTTTTTATTGTTTCAAGTCTGAATAGAGAATAATTTTTTCTCTCTTTTACAACTTTCTACTCATTACTTCTCTAAAAGGAGCAATTCTAAATTTGTTATTCAGCTAAACTCAGGTTTTAAAAGGACTTGACACAGTTTGGGGTTTTTTAGTCGGAAACATCTCAGGCAAGGGATTAAGGGAAGACAGGGGTAGAGGATGCGAGATTGTCCACTTCCACTCCTGTTACCAAAGCAGGCAACAGGGCTCTCAAAGTCTTGCTTCACTTGGGATTCCTTTTTAAGCATTTGGTCCTTTACAAGCTCCTGAACAAAGACATGCTCCCAGCTGCCCTCCAAAGGGTCCGTCCTGGTCCGGGTGCTCCTCTGTAGGGTAGAGGGGTCTATGCAGCAGCAACGCCAAATACAACTCCAGGTCTGGAAGTCCAGGCCTCTCAGATCCTTGCCTCACCTCTCTGCTGCCATCCTGTCATCTTGGTTTTCTCTTTTGTTTTTTCTCTGACTAAGGACCGTGACCTTTATGAAGGCACACACACAAAAAATTTTAGTTGAACAAAAACCTCATTGATCCCCCATGTTTGCTTATCATTTTGTTCTGGACACCTAACCTGACACAACTATCTATTCATTCTTTTTGTCTGGAAGCAGAGATGATAACAGTAATCACCGTATTCTGAAAATGCCACATATGGAAATACAATCACACATAGTACCTGGCCTTATTTGGATGCATGGGGCATTAAATATTTGGCTGATTCTCTGTCAGTTCCACTGGAGTTACTTCAGATGAACACAAATGTAACATTTTCTCTGGCTGTTTATCCCCACTGTGGGTGACATGCTGAATACTCTCAAATTCCATCTGTTATTGCCTTGACTTAGGGCTGAGGATCCCATAGCCAGGATAGTTTGATCAGGTTTGTCCTGGAGCTGATATTGAAGCTCATCTACATTTGCCATTTTCCTTCATTTCACTGTAGCAAGCTGTAACTGGAAATGCTGTGGAGTTGTCCCCAGGAGACACACTCAACCTTCTCTTTGCTCCTCAGGCACAAAATGGACCCTCTGTCCATTAACTGTATTTTTGTGTTTCTTGAGAGCTGGTATATACAAGCACTTAATCTACAAAATGGTTATACTTTTGCCTCTGTAAATGACAGCCATATTTCTCCATCCTGCAGATGTACTTTGTTCATGCTTTGGTACCTATGACATCGTCTCTTATGTATTAGATAAACACAATACCCGTTTCAGAACATAGTGTCATAAAATGTTACAGAAACAGACACTTACATAGGCAAGAGCTGGGACCTTCCTAGTACAGATGGCCTTGGAATACTATTTTCGAGCACCTAAAAGCATTTACAAATGTTTTCAGTGAGGATACATTTTCATTAGCATTTCCATACTTATTTCCTACAAACTAGCATCATGCACTGCATGCCCTGAAAAGCTCCCTTTTCTGCATGCTGCTGCCATCCTGTGCTATAAACAGCTGTGAAGCCAAGGCCAGAGGAGTGCGTGCCAAGCTGGATGTAGACATTTACCTAAGATGCATCTACTTTGCAGAAGTGCTACCTGTGTGGAGGTGTTTGCAGCGGTAACCTTGTATCTTTAAATTAGGGTGGCGGGAATAGCTCTAGTTACACTTCTTACTTCAGGGCCGTTGGTAGACATAAGCCCTGCAATTTCTGTCTCCCACTGAAACCTTCTCTTTTGCTTGCTCTTAACCTCACCACGATATATTTACCATACACACCTGCCACTGATGTGCAAGATAAAACTATATTGCAGTCTTCATGTGACATACACCCTGCTTTCAAATATTAATTCTGAAGCTGTGATTTTCAAATTGATTGAAATTTACACTGAATTTCACATGACATTTTATCACTTACTGCTCAGTCTCTTACAATCCTGTCTCTTTCAGAGCTAGGCAGGATTCGACTCTGTGGATCATACCTAGCCTTAGGTGAATGAACTGCAAAAAGTAGCAAAGCAGCTGCATTGCTCCAGCATGAACCAGCCCCTATACAGACTGACTCGGGACCGCCAGCCAGTTCCCAGCTCTACCCTTGGTATTGGGCGGAAGGGCTGCCAGTGCTACCAGGACTGCCACCCGCATCTGTCACCACTGGCTCTGGGGTTTTCTAACCAGGTTCAAGACTTAAGGAACTGTTCCCGTCGCACAGCAAGACAAGAGAAAGAGGCTCAGCTAGAAGCCTGCTGACCTGATGCTGCCCGCCATTTACCTGCACTCTCTCAGGTAACCAGAGCAACTCCTGCTCTGCCTGGCTGCTTTTTGTGACTTACACGTTTCTATTACATTGGCCGAAAAATCACTGAAAGGGTAGAGGGGTCTTTCTCAAAGAACGGTTAATCGAAGTCTCTCTCTTCTGACAAAGGAAGCTTTGGTTGAGCAAGTTAACTTTTTTTTTTTTTTAAAGAGGAAAAAACCTCCAAATATTTAATCAAAAAAATCCTAACCAGACCTAGTCACAACAAGATCACATTTTTTCTGAGTAAGTTAATTTGTAGAGATCGTAAAGAAATATATTTGTGTCAGTTTTGGGGCACTGTTAATAATTTTTCCTATTTCTGATTTGCATCTGTGTGATTTCATTAACTGATAATTGCTTTTGATGTGGAATGCAGAAGCAGACAAATGGCTCATGAATCAATAAGTGACGAGATTTCAGAGTCACTTATTGATTTTTGTCTCCAATTTACTCTGCATTGAATTTAATTATAGCTATTACACTCCATTTGTTTGAAAAAAATTACATGGAAATATTTGCATGAAGGTTTTTTTAGTGCAATTATATTTCAGTTGTTTTAAAATAAGTTATGACTTTTGAGCTGGAAAAACCGTCACTGAAATTCCTGCATTGGGAAAATATCCATGTATATCACCCCTTAATCATTATGTGGAAGCACTTGATCAGCTTCATGAACATTTATTAAAATACTAGTTTATGTTAAAGTTTTCATCACTGTGGTAGTATTCTAGGTGAATTTTTTTTATTTCAATGTTTTACTCACCTGAAAGTGTATTTTAAGTTGAACAGAACTATGCAAATAAAGAAATAATTGTATGACCTAGTATGGAACTATTTATTCCTACATTTTAAACGTTAAACATTCTGATTTTTCATTTCATATTTTAAGACTAAATTTGCCTAAATTTAAATTCACAAGAATTTAATAAAAAAAGGAAGAAAAGTCTTAAACTGAAGATCTTGCTTTTGAATTTCAAAACATGTTTAACACTTTAAAACCACTTTCTTCAATTATTTTGGTTGGTAAGAAAATGGAAATATTTTCATTCCACTGTAATCATACGGTTTTGGATATCAAACTGGAAGAACACTTTTTGCAGAGTGATATAGAGATTTATTTATACAGATCAAAGGTTTCTAAAGGAAACTGATAATTCTGTTGTCATGTGAAGGATTTTCTATACCAGTATAACTAGTTTGCTGCAAAACCTAAATTTAGTGTTATCAATAAATTGCCTGTTAGAAACACCAGCCTAGTACAAAGATTTAGTACTTTTTATTAGTGATTTAATACAGGAGTCAGTTTTATATAATATGATGCAGATATACATTTTATTGTAGAATAGCCTTCAGGGAGGGACCTTTGATCAAGGAAAACTGTAAAAATTATGATCATGGAATTATATCTGCTTGATTCCTTGAGAATCATGGAAATGACATGTAGGGTAGGAGGTCTAGTCTCAAGCATGTAAGGTATCACAAAAAAGAAGTCCAGGAGCCCTGATGTCTGTCTTAATTTCTGAAAGTAAAACTCCTATGGATTGCACACTTTAAAATTTATTGGTATTTTATAGGGCAATCTGCTTGCTAGCCATGAACCCATTTTTTTTATTTTTATTATTATTATTATTCTTTTATACTCACACTATCTACAATAGCAACTTCATGTGGCTAAATTCCCTTCTGAACATCCCAGCCCCAGTGTATTTAGTGCTCAAGTTTATGCATGAGAGTCCTCAATTAGGAAATGCAGAATCAAACTTTTAGCCCTATCATGGGAATGGAAAAGCTTAAAAAGGAATGTATTTTTAACACCTATTAGTAAGCCTTGTTTCAGAGTGAATTAAGATCAATTGGCTGTGAAGGAACTCTGTGAGCTGATACTCATGGCAAACACCCATCTAACTTTCTACATTTACAGAACTATATTATGTTTTAAAAATGTGTCAGCTATTTTGGATTGACAAGGAAATAGCAAATATAGTAGAAATGTTTCATTGTGTTTTTTTAAAATTAGAAGTTGCTTTTTGACAGAATACAAGATTATTCAGGGGGATACAGAGATGGAGTTGTTTATTGAAGTCTGTATTCCTATTAAAAAAATCCCCCCCCGCCCCCCAAGTTGTGCAGGCAAAACCTTGAAGATGAGCACAATGAAATTCCACAAAATACTATTTTTTCTTCAAAATGTTTCTTAAGGAAATTTTGTTTTCTGAGCAACCCTGGCAATATATTTTACTGTACTTAGAGCAAGTAAAACAGTAAATTATTTTTTTCATAAAGTATGGAAAGTAATACAGGTATTTTAGGTTTTTTGTAAAACTTCACAGAGCTATATAAGTTTCTAAGGAGACCCATATACAAATGACATATTTTAATTTGATTCAAATAAAATAATGTAGATGATTCAAATGGTTGTCTGGTGAATTTTACTTGTAGATGAACCACTTAATTAAAACCTGTTTAAAAATTGTTGAGCGTATACTATATAGTGTGGTGACATGTTCTTCTCTAGATTAAGTTTGTTTTGGCACCTTTTTTTAATGATGCCTTAAACTGTAATAACACTTTAACCTCATTTCCTAAGAAAAGGAGTTAATGGAAGACATTTCTCCACATAATGTAAGGTAAAGATTGATGCAAAAAAATAATTAGTTCCTTTGTTATGCCCTCACCCCCTCCACTGCATGTTACTCTTGACAAGTTCATAAGACCCACCTACTCTCCCTCAGACTATCAACTTCTCATATAATAAATTATTTTGTAATTGTTTTATCACCTTCAGTCTCTTCTCTACACATTCCTTCCTACCTTTCCTGCTATACTATGCCTTCCTATACTTTACTACTGTTTACACTCCTTCTTTGTGGCCCTTCCTTGTCTGGATTTCTGAATTGGTTTAACCAAGTTTCAATCCTAGTGCCTAGTTTTCCCAGGCTTTCTGAAAGGTTTCTAATATTTTTCAGCTTTTCCCATGGTTTTCCCAATAAATTGGATATGCACCTTCCCTAAATCTAGACTTTTCTGCTTACACAATTCCCGCAGCAAGTCTCAAGAATATAGTTAAATGCTGGTTTGTATTTTACCTGTTACAATTATTTCCTTCCGTTTTTGCCTCCCTATGTCCAGGACTAGAATTACAATCAGTGATATAGTTTACCTTATCCTTTTCTGCCCCCGCATTCAAGCAAACTGTTGATTTCAGCTGTAATTGCTTCTTGAATCAATGTCTCTGTGTCATTTTGGACTGAGAGAAGAATTATCTCTTACATACCGTAAAGCTTGTTGTTCCAAAGTGATTATTCAAGCTGCTGAGATAGTGCTTCTCTAAACAATTTTCTGCTATAATAATTGGCCTGTTTCTACGCATGCAGTGGTTTTCCTGTATCATTCTGTTGTTAGACTTAGTTGTTTCTTTGATGTCCCTTAGCAGAGATTCAATATTCTCATCATTGTCACAAAACCAGGAATCCAGCTCTTCTAATATATTTGAATTCTAAGAAACAGAATTAGGAATTTTCTGTAAAGATCCCTCTCTCTTTAATCACAAATTCATTTCTTGTCAGCAGGACCACAGCTATTCACTAAAGTGGTCCAGAGAATGGAAATCTTTTGCCACTTTCTGCAATGCTTAGAGTGTTTCAGCCTTCCCATGCCAGCCTGGTCCACCATTCATTGCCCCGAGCATCTACCTCTCCATCAGGCAGGGAGCCCGATGCCAGCCCCTTGGACCACATCAGAGGATTTGGGGCTTTTTGGGTGGGAAGAATGGTGTGAAACCCTGAAACCTGTGTGCTTGGGCATGATCCACTGAGATTTCTTCCTTCACCCTGCAGTGACTTGGCTTCCCTGGTTCTCTCCCACCTCCCTCTTCTCTGTGGTGCCATCACCAAACATGAGGGCTATGCTAGAGCTGTCCTGGAGCAACACACATGGTAACTGGTTGACCAGTAAACACAAGTGACGGGTTAGCCAGGTATTGCTATGTGGAGGAACCAGCAGCTCAGTCCTGCCTGGCTTTGATTTTTTTTTTCTCTTGTCCAGATACTGATTTCATCTCCTCTTTCCAATATGTTTTGAAGTGGTCAACAGAGTTCAGAAAGTCTTTGAGAAGGGAAAAACTCAAAGACAGCTAGGTGGGCAAACAGGGAGCTTGATCACCTGAGCCTCATTCCATTAGGAAATCAAACTAAAGGGGAAAAATAAAAGAAAAAAAAAAAAAAGATAAGTCAGAATTAACATTGTAAAAACTGAAATATTTCACTGTAAAGTATAATTTTAAGGAACAGTGGAAGGTCAGCTAGTCTATCCCTTTCAGGAAAGATTAAGTACATGTACATTGCTCCTGAACAATGGTTTCAACTGAAGAAAATGTTCAGTTCAGGCGATCCCACAGGTTCTGTTTCAGTGAACCTCTTTCCTGAAGACCAAAATGGTCTCTTCTGGAAATGAAGTTTTTTCTCAGGTCCCAAGTATACAAAAAGAACAATCTATCAATCTTTTCTTTTTATGTCTGGTGACTGATAATTGATCTGATGGTCTGCTTTGATCCTTCTTCAAGTAAACCAACCCAGTTCCTTCTGTTTTTCCTTGGAATTACTAAACCTCGTGTAATGTCTGTGTCTCTCTCCTAGAGTATCTCTGATCCAACTCCCTCTTTCCTGAAGTATGATATCCAGAACTAGACATCAGGCTGCAACTTCAGCTGCAACATAAAATAATGTCTTCTTTTATATACCATATGTCACTGGCATTAATATGCAAGAGCAAGATCTGGCTTCTTTTGCGACAGTTTCATGTTCCTGAATCGTACCCATTTGATGCTTCAGCAGCATGACCATGCTCTTTTCTGAAGTAGTGCTGCCATGCCATATTTCCGTGTTGGGTATTTCTGCATGTTTCTATTTCTTACATGCAGCATTTTGTCCTTTCAGCTTGTTGATTTGGAAAAATGTTTCTAGTTTATAAAGACAGTTTTAAAGTCAGACTCACTTCTCTGAAAGGAACTTTACATTTCTTCCCCTTCTGCAGTTTGGTTTCATGTAAAAATATCATTCAGACTAAGAAAAAAACCCATGCTAAACCATAATAAGTCACTTATGGAAACCCAAGAGAAATGTCCTGGCATTTTGACAGAGCCCCATAGCTGGCTCTTTAATGAGCAGAGTGGTTCAACTTTCCATTAACACATGCTATTCTATCTAGAAAATATTTACTCAATTCATTTGCAGGACTGTCACGCAGGTTTTATCAAAAGCCTTACTAAGTACAGATATGTCACATCTGCCTTCTCATCTTCCAAACAGGACAGTTACTTTGCCAAAACAAATGTGACTTCTTGGGCACTATTTGTCTTCAGAAATTCATAGTAACTATTTTTATTACTTTATTACATTGCAAATGATTCAAAACAGCTTTTATTTCCTTGTTCTAGTATTTTTTTTAGCTTTGCAGTGAATGAGGTTGGGCTCCTTTTTCCCCTTTCAGGTTTTCTGAGATCTTCCCGCTGGTAACAAGTTTGCAAAGATAATTGCTGCTATTGCAGATAAGTCCATACAAATATAGAGGGTGGCATTAATCATGCAGCAATATGGATAGCAGTACTGCATAGTGTCAACTAGTATTCATAGCTCTTTGGATTCTGCAAATATCACATAGGTACTTAACATTTTCATTGGTTTTGTGACTAAATTTAATATAAAAATTATATAAATTATCTACAGAAAGATGGACAGATCCTTTCAAGCAGTAAAGCTGGTTTGCTCACATTCCATTTTTGCAGCACTGTGTTGCTAATCAGCAATTCATTTAGAATATATTTATACTATTGACAGAACAAGAAAACCACCTTTAAGAAAGCTGCATCTGCATTTCTTTTGTCCTTTTCTAAATTCGTATTCAGGAAAACATTCTTCTTTCAGAAATAACAAAACCATATAATCAGCTTCAAGCATATGTTGAAGTCCTGTAAAAGACCAGTCTGTACTTAAAATTTTTCTTGTAGTGGGACCTAATAAAATGAATTGTTAATCAGTAGAGGAGTTTCCCACAGTGCTTCTCTGAAAGTGGAGCATTTTGAGCTTAATTTTTCATAAAAGAAAGATGCCTTGAAATTTGTCCCTGGAATAGTCCCACCAGCTGACTGGAGGTTTAGAACCAGCTTGAATTCAGCAGGGAATAGCATACGGTATTTTGATGTTTCTCCAAGGATTTAAAGCCACATTAAACCATTAAGTAGCTTTGCAAAAACAACCATAATTGTTTATCATGAACAGAAATAACATATCAAATTGCTAAACTCTGATTTTTTAACATCTATAAATATCTCGTAATCACAAACTTGCATAATAAGGCCTCAGTCTCACAAACATTTTTAGGAAGGTTTAAATCCTCTGGTGTACCATGGATACACAGCCTGTAAGCACGGCTGTAAGTCCTATCAAGATTCTTCCTCTGAGATTTGCCTTTTACGTCTGCATCATTCATTCAGTGACTGAGTTCTGAATGATAAGCGAGAAAATTCTATGTTGAGCCAAGTTGTTGTCAGTTTTGTTATTATTATTATTAAATAGTGTGTGTGTGAAGGGAATTTACTGGGTCTCCATCTTAAACCATTTATGTCTGCCAGCTACTGCTCTTTCATTCATGTCTTCAGGTTTTAGTTGAGGAATTTATGTGCTATAAATGCATATATAATTTAAGAAGTTATATTCAAGCTAAAGATTCATGCTTAAAAATGGCACGCAAAAAGAAGTCTTCTGTGTTTCACTGAGGTGTGAAAGCAACCCTCCCTTGAAAGATGGGTGTAAAGGCTGTAACAATATAGGAGGCAGAAGCAGATATACACATGAGAAAAAAAGCAAAGACATAATTTGAGACTGAAAAGAAGATGGNGTTGAGACGCAGCGAAATCCCAACAACAAACAGGCACATTAAAGTGAAAACGGGAACCAAGTAGTCTGGGAAGGCCCTCAAACTCACAAAACCTGTGGTGTATTCATCACAACACTGGTAATCTGCTGTGGGATTATAGAGTCACTTGATCAAATTTCTGCACCTGATTTACACAGACTGTATTTAGCCATCCTCTCTGCTAAGACCAGACAAGCTTGAACTAGTGTCCGTGCTTTTGAACGGCATACAATGCGACCCTGAACTTGGCTGAATCCACGAGGTGCAAGTGTAATACAAACAAATAATAAAATACTGTAGGTTTTTGTATGTTTCTAGTAGAGTACTTTTACTTTTCTTTTAATACCAGGTTTATAAGATATTACTTTTATCACTTCAGATGCAAAAATTGCACTTGGCATTTTCAAAAGAATCAGATTCAACCACGTGGACTCCACTAGACCAGATAATGAGAGCCCATTTATTAATAATTAGATTTACTCCCTCCTTTGTTGTACCCATCAGTCCTAGAAACAGAACACAGATTGAACAAGCAGAACTGAAACTATTAAGATTCTCCATTATGCAATATTCAAATACTTGTAAATTAATGGGAGCTACAGAAATGGATTTAATAGCAAAGGAGGACCAAATGAGATTTTAATCCTTCTTTCCCATTAATATTGGCTGCTGTGGGGTGTCTGTCATGTAAGGAAGGAAAAGCTGTATGATTTGGACACCTGTACAACTGCACCCAGCGTTAAATTTATGTGAAAACCTTTCTGAGAGCATGAACAACCTTCTTTTAGCATTAATGGTGTCTGTGATTCTTAAGCTTTCAAAGGAAATCCAGAAAAGACAGCCTTTATCTGAGGAAATTAAATTATTCTCAGCTGTGGAGTCTGGGGATTCTTGTAGTGCTTTATATCTGTATAGGAGAGAGTGGTAGGATTTAATTAAATAAAAACAATGACAGACTTGCTTATGAAATTTTACAGGAAGCCCTGTAGAATTGTGCATCTACTGTGGATTCTTTAGGTCACTTCCAAAAAGGTCATCCTTTCCTACTAAATTAAATGGGAAAATTTTTTCAAACTTACTTTAAATTCACTTGTCTTTATTGGAAAAGCACCAAGGGGGTTGCAGTTTTTCAGAAGTGCACTACACAACAAGATTGTTTTTACTGACTCGAGTGGGAGCAAAGTCCAACTACCACTGGGCAAGTTTGAAGGTCACACTTGAATATTAAAAGTTTCAAAAATAGTCTCTTCAGGTTTGACTCTTAAACTGAACCTATCAAAGGGTCCTACCAGACTAACACTTCTGATTTTCTGTTCTAGCAGGTCTGATATTCACTTATCACAAGCACCTAAACTGCCTGATTCTTCTTCCTTTATCATTCCAAAATCAATTGGCAGCGACTCTATGTGTGTGCTAGGGATCTGAAATCAAAATGTGCCATCAGGCTCAGAGCTACTAAAGATACCAAAGAAATATTCAGCCTGTCAACTTTGTTTCTTTGCTGTCTTTGTGAAATACAGTGTGCTATTATGGCAAGGACAGACCCATCCTTTGATCTGCCTTTGTTGGAGTTTTCTTCAGATTTGAGTAAAAGGTTCCTTCATTGCTCCCGTGAGCAGTTTATTTGCCTTTATTTCTTCCAGATAGTGCTGCTTGTGTATTGCCTTCCATCAAGGCAATGCTCTATACAGGCAATGCCCACTTAAACTGGGGGATTTGGACTCCGGGAAGTTTTCTGTGGAGCAGGTGATGAAGGTGTGAAAGCAGTAGTGAGACTTGCCCATGACAGGAGTGGACTGCATGAATAGTTAGCAGAAAAAGACTGAAATACAGGGACTGTGGGGGAAATGCTTTAAAAAAATTATCTTTATTAATATATCCTATTTCTCACAGTCTGTGGCTAAACCCCCTAGACCAGGAGGTATCAACCAGCTCTCAGGGGCAGGACCCTAGGGCAGCTGGACCACACTCTGGGACGGGAGCAGACCCTGGCATCCACCATCTGGCTGCCCTCTTTTCCTGTTTTTCAGTCCCAGTCTGAATCTCTGGAGGACCGTGGCTCTGCACCACGATAAACACCCGACTGCCTGCAGCTACAAATACCCCCCGACCAGGAGCAGAGCACGTGCAGGGCACATACATGGGCAGCAGCAGAGGCAGTCAGTGACCTGCGGGGTCTGCAACAGGAGCACACCAAAGGTGGGAAGCTCTGCACCATGCCAGTGAGGTGGTCCGTTTTTCCTTAGCTGGTAGGAGCTTATTTCTGGGTTCAGATGATGAAAAGATGAAAGAAATACAGAAGTGTTCCTTGGGAAGTACTAGTGTAAGACAAAAACCATGAACTGAAATATGATCATTTAAAAAAAAAATTGCCTTGGAAAAATGTCCAGCATTAGAGATGTTTCTATTTTTCATGAAAAATGCTAGGACCTCCATTTTATAAAAATATTATTACATGTTGTATCAATATAGTTATCAATTTCAACCCGTGTTGTGGAAGAAAAACATACACACAGGAAACTGCAAAGAAATGTTTCTGTTTGCCTGCTACCTCAGAAAACACTCTTCAGATCAAAACAATAGATATTTGTGGTTTTTTCTCTTCTCCTCCTCCCTCCCCCCCCCCCCANCAATATGAGTATTTAATTTAGTATAAAACATTGCAGGTAGCTTTAAATCATTTATTTCATTTTATGAATCAGTTATGATTCAGTTCACATATTAGCCAGACTAGGTCTCCCTCTTTTACCCAGTCCCTTTGTGATTAGAATTTCTCTGAGAATGTCAGAAATACAGGTTCGATACCCATAGTTGCATATGTGGGTGAGGGTGAGGGTACTGTCCTGATTGAAATGATAGTAAAACTTTCCACAAATGCCTGCTCTAAATGGCGCAAAGGTAATTTTTATCTTCCAAATCTCCAATGATCCTCTTTAACTTGAGGTATTTTAACACTGGCATCTGCTGCTGACAGTGTTTTAATGTCCTTCAGCAATCACTGGGATAAAGAAGAGAGTTAGGAATGGCTCTCCATCCCACGCAGGAATGGTACTAGCTAGAGCAATGAAAGTGTCTGTCACAGTTGTAAATTGGTGACTGAGCACGCTTACAGGAGGCTGGAAAAGACAGACCCCTGGACTCTGTTTTAGAGAGGAGGGCACCGCAGGATGGTTGCTTCTGCTGCAGCTGAGGGCGGATGCAGGCAGCTCCAGTGTGGAGCCAGGGCTGGTGTTGAGAGCATCCATGGCCCTCAGAGCCCACCTATACCACCCTGTGGCAGCCTGCGGCCTGAAAACCAGTACCCTGGGAACTGCACTGGGGTCAGCCATGCTTTTACATAAGGATGTATTCATGCATTTTCACTGTTAGCCATGCTGAGGAAGTAGAGTACAAGGATCTCAGAAAATATTCTTAGTAAAATCATTAACTGGAAACAGCAGGTTGTTAAAGCTGCCCTAGTACTAGCTTTATTCAGTGAAAAGGGGAGGGAGGAGATCAGCGTTTTCACCACTATCCCAGAAATGATTTTAGGTTTGCCAGTGGTGGCACCGTGTGGCACCCAGCACCCAGGTGGATGGCGGCATTGCAGGGCGAGCTGCAGAAGGACTCCGGACCCTTGCCGGCCTCATCACCTGCCCTGGGAATCCTTCAGGGCTGAATACTGCATCACCCCTGCCAGGGACTCACCAAAACCCCTTACCCTTGCACATGTCCCTGGGGACTTCTGGCACCCAACAAAGTAATTTGGAAGCAGTCAGCAGTCTCCACCATTATACACATGATGTGAAAAAATTGGCCCAACCTGATTTTTGTCAGTTTGCGGGGCAACAAAGTTCTCTTTTCCCCACAGCCCTCAGTGCATGAGCCTGTAGAGCCCATGCTGGGTAAACCGTGCTGTGGGCTCGGCTCTTCTTCAGGATTTGTTGTGCCACATCCCTCGCTCTTCTGACCTCTCCCTTGTTGTGAACTGTTCAAGCTTCATATTACACCATTTGTCCTGTCTGTCACTTTTGATAACCTGGCAACTGCTACATCCACTTGCTTTTAATTACCCTGCCATTTAATTTGTTTTAAACATCAGTGTCCAGTTTCTATCTGGGGTCATTTTAGCTGTTTGTGGCTAATAAAATTTGAAAGGAATATGATTTTCCTATATTTCATTCTAAGATAATCCATTGTGGTTTGCTACAGTCATCTGCTGCTGTTGATTTGCTGCCATACAGATGATTTCATTACCTAGAGATCGTTGTTATTACCATAAAATCCCCATTTATTAACTGCCATATTAATTATCCACCCTGTTGCTTATTGATCTGAAATCTCCTGAGCAGCTGATCTCCTGGGGCACATTTCATCCCAAGTACAAATCCAGCGAGTTTACTGGCATCATGTAAAAGGTGAACCTGGCTCCTCTGGCATACTGATGTCCTGTCAGTACTTTTATTGAGATGCCTACTGATTGTGCAATCACCTGACAGATTTGGTAATGCACCAGTTTACAGCTCCTGTGATTCATGATTCTGCTGATACTGATTGGCCATTTGTCACAATTATTTTTACCTTCCTCCATCTCCCTTTTGATTCCCACACTTTTTGGGTTGGTTTTTTTTTTTGGTCCTCAGTTTCCATCTGCCTGTTCAACTTTTGTTTTGTTTTCCTTCCCCTCTTGTAAGCTTCCTCTGCTTGGATACCTGCCCTCCTGTACACTCCTGAGTTGTGGTATCACCTTTTCTGTGTTTCTGTTATGTCACCTGCAAGCCCCTAAGGGATCTCTTCCTTTCCTCATGTTAGGCATTGCTATCTAATTTTTTCATTCTTTGCTTTTACTTTGTATTTCCTAGTCACAATTTGCGGTTTGCACTTACTGCCAGGAGTCTTCTCTCCTTCCTCTCTTCTGACCCTTTGGGAACCTTATTGTTATTCACTCCACCACCTTCTTCTGATTATTTCTGGTACAAAGCACAGACCAAGTATACATACAGTATTAATATACAGAGATGCTATGTCTTGGCAGGTCTGGGATATCTCCTCTGCTGGGAGGTAACAACCTTCTTCCCTAGTATAAAACCTTTAGATGATATTTGAAGAAACACTATAATAAGGCGGGAAGTATCCAATTTACAGGTGTGGTCTGTCAGGCAAATTTGGATGCTACTAATGCATATACATTTCCAAATCACTGTGATTTTCTCAAAATTTATATAATTTATCATATAAAGTACATATAAATGTAAATAATTCCACATTTTGCCAAGGATACCAGTATAACTGTCAAAATAAAAAAGGCAACAATTCAGGGTTCCCTGAAGTGACATAAGACTGAACTTGAGCTAAAATACAAGTATTTGGTTCTGCATTAATGTCCCTCGTGGCCTCTGATCGATAAGTTAAAAGCAAATATTCATGCTCTTCAGGAATTAATGTTCATACTAGGCATAGGCTGAAGCAGCAAAACCTTCACCTGTCTCCTGATCTGAAACACATCAGCATCGTCAGCTGCTCTGGGCCAGAGGTTTGCTCCACTCCTCTTGGGAGCTGCATTGGGCTCTGAATTGTATCAGCTCCGCAGAAAAATGGCCTTGGCCCGTACATGGCTTTCTTCCTCAGTATGGACTTTGGTTTATGGGGTTTTTTTGTTCAAAAGATGGCAATAATTCAGATGAACAGCAACAGACAGTAACTGAGGTTGTTCTGGCATTTAAGCAACCTCATATTTTCATGTGTAAAATTTCCTAGAAAATAATAGCTCAGCTTTTGACTAGGATAATTGTCTCTTGCCTAACAGACTCCCATTTCTGTAATCAATAGTATAGGAGCTTTCCTCAACCCTGTTTAAAGTAGGAAAAAAAAAACCAAACGGGTGACAAAATAACACAAATGAAGAGACCAAAATATCTGACCTCTCTTACACAAATACTTAGAGAATCCAGGGATTGTTTCTTTTAATTTAATTACATAAAAGCACTAACAATTTTCTTTTGAGGAAACATACTGTTATCACTGTTGGTTTTAAAATGATTTTTCTTTTCTTTCTTTTTTTTTTTTTTTTTAACAGAAGGTCCTCATTTTAGCTGGCCTTGCTGGGTTCATGCTACTGAACCAAAATAGGCGGCAATAACTGTTGTGAATATATGCTTAAGAAGTAAGTAACAGAGATTTTCTATTTGCACTGACCTTTTATTTGCTGGCAATATGTCGAAGGGACTGAGGCTGACCACAAGCACCCCGAGGAGTGCTGTCCTGATGCTTCCCGTGATGTAAGCTGTCTGTGCTTGGAGGCAGGGGGCACAGAGGAGACTCCTATTAACATTAATGACTACTCTGGGGTTGGGGGGGAGGGTGGCTGAATGCCATTTCACTGCCCTTCATTAATGCTGCTTGATTCATTACTGCCTTCTTTGTCCTGGAAAAACAGTTTAAAGAGTTTGGGCAGCACTGCCCTTACATATATCTCACCAGTGAGCAAGTAAACATAAGAAAGCACCAGGGCAAAGGGTTAGGGAAATATGAGCTCCGAAGAAAGACTCACAGTCCATCCAATTTAGTGCTGTTTAAACCCAAGAGTGTTAAGATGAGGTGGAGGGTGAGCGCTACTCAGACAGTCCTGTCCCGGGGAGCCAGTGCCCCTGCCACCGCACTGGCAGGGCTGCACTCGAGGGCTGGCTGCTCCCCACACACAGCCTTTGTTTTTACAAAGCTGTTTAGAAATGGTTTGACCTATGTTTTATGAGAACAAACTCAGCCTGGAGATTGCTGGGGAGTTAATGAGGGTTAAGCAGCTTCACCTCGATACATCTATTCTTCCCGAATAGCACTTTAAACTTGGCTCCACATGTATTCGCTTACCAGTTGTTGTTATTTGAGTGCATCAACTGGCCACTGGAGTTCAAGCATCATCTGTGATTGACTGAGGAGATCTAATTATGCTGACAGCATGACACTGTGAGGCTGTGGACAGTAGGAGAAAAGTCTGAGGGGAAAATGATGTGGTGATGCAGGGTTAGATAACCACTGAAATTGCTGAACCTCCTGGACTAAGGGAGTCAGACATCATCAGAGATATCACTGTCACAGAAATTAGATTATTATAATTTATTATTTCATGACAGTGGCTCTGGTCCATTCAGTCCAGGATGAGGCAAGATAAGACAGAGGCTGCACCTGTGACTGCTGCCAAGTGACCCTAGAAATGGCTGGTAGCACAGGCTGGTCCTGGGACCTGGAGCTTTTTGTCCATATTGATGCCAGCAAGTCCTGCCTTCCCTTACTGCAGGAAAAAATGGGGCTCTTCTGATGAACGTGGCTGTACTGAGTACAGAGTGCTGAGGACAGCCCACAGGGTAGGTAAAAGAAATTTGAAAATTTGGAGTTACCCAAGACTTTCCACAGGGACGCCAGCCAGTTCACTCAGACCAGCATCCAGGCCACCCCTGCAGAAAAGGAGACGTGGAGCCTGCCTTAAGGTGTGTGCCATACAGCACCCAGACCCAAACCTGCAAGGTTTGAGCCCAAGTGTTTGGTTAAGGATCAGCCACAGCCTAAAGGGGAGGGTCACCTGAGCACATGGGTTGACAGACCACCACAGCCAGCCCAGGAGAAGCCAGTGACCCTGGTACAGGAGAGCTGCCCTGCCAAGCGGGAATTAGTCCAAATGAAAAGAACAACAAAGCTTCAAGTGACTTTTTAGAGAACTAGTTTCCTGCTAAGGGAACAACAGCTGAGGATTTTTTTTCACTAACAACTGTTTTCCGTGATTTTTTTAATCGGTTCATAGAAGCGTTGTGTAGGTCAGTATTGCGTCATACTGGGAACCACACTTATTCTGTTGCCTGTGAAAGAAGAAGAATATATTTATATCTCTTTGAATTAACTCTGTTTTTTTTGTAAATGAGCTTAATAAATGATAAACAGTAGAATTGCAATATTTCAAAATACAAATCATCATGCAAGTGCAGCATATGAGTTTCCATAAGAAGAAATTTACACTTCAGTGACTATAAACAGCTTCACTTTTTTTTTTTTAATTTGTATTTGCCTGCTATTGTTTACTCCCTACTATTTTCTATTAAAAGAATACATCATTTATATTGGTCAGGTTATATGAATTTTATATCACACCACTCAGACTTTTTTTATTTTATTTTTTAGTTAGCAATGCAATAGGAAGGCATTTAATGCCAAACATTTAATGAAAGCAAATAGAGCAAACATGAATAGCAAGTCTTCTAATGAATAAATCTGAATAATAAAAATCCCTGTGGAGCATAGAGGCAGATAGGTTAATTCTTTCACTTGAATTTTAATCCTGACTGAAAAAAATATCAGAAGGGTTTTCACATTTAACACTTGACTATCCATGAAACTCAGAGAAAAAGAGCTTTTATTCTTAATAACTGGTCTATAGCTGTATGTGGTTAACAGAATCAACGAAAGGATACTTCTAATGTGATTGCATAGTGCCAGAGGATGGAACACCAGCAGTGCTGCTCTGGTTGCTGGTAAACTTTTGGCAAAATGAAATGGAAGAATGCCCATTGAACTGGTTCTGAAATGTCATCATAGACTGACCCTCCCTCCCCAGCTCTTCAATCATTTCTCTTAACTAAAACTCACAGAGAAGAAGGGGTTAGAAGTTCTGGTATCCACCATTCACTCTTGTCTATTCTTTGGGCCTTGTTTTGTTCTCTTTTCAGTGGTTCTTGAAAGGAAAGACAATAAAAAAACCCAGCAGAAAAAAACCCCTACCCTTCATTCAACTGCAAGTGAAAGTAAAAACTAGTTTTTCTCTTCTAAATGACAGTTGTTCTCAATTTAAGACATATTTCAGCACCATTACTTGTTCATTTTAAAGGTTGCTTCTATTTTGATCATGAAACGTTGCCAGATGAAATAAGGGAAATCTAGATCTTGGAAGCACTATAGAAACTATGGATTTTTTTGGTTGAATATCTCTAATCAGCTTATAGCCTTATAGGAGAAATCAGGATTCTATCAGAATGTCAGTTATATGTCCAAGACTGGATGATCTGTACCAATCTCAGCCTTAGCAAAGTCAATGCATGTCTTAGGAACTAAAGGAGTGCAAAAGATGCCTACACAGTCTAGACCATTTCTATGACGCTCTTTTTTAAACTTTTTGTTTAAAGGTGGCAATAGAAAGCTAATTAGGTTTATTTATCAATGTAGCGATTATTTTTATTTCCTTCAATCTCCTGTATAAAATTTTGTACTCCCTTTAAGAAATTTAGATTTGTAAATTTACTGCATGACAAACTATATCTAAATGAAGTCCGCTCACTGCAAAGGCAGTCTTAGAATAAACTTTTAGTTTCGTGAGCTATTTACAGAGTGTTTTCTCCTTTCGCAAATATGGATGTCAAAACTAGATGCTTACTTTTAGCATCCAAGAAAGCACATGACTGAAGGCTAACTTTTGGTTCTGGCTGCAGAAATCATCAGGTGTGTCAACATGGGTGACGTGTTAAAACCCATTCAGTCAGAGTTGCACTTACAAGAGTGAGATGTCAAAGCCAACAACAGAACTACTCTAGGATAGCTAATAGCAACATGTAGAAAATATCTACTCCCAAGCATCCAAGCATGAATATGACAATACTTTTCCTAGAAACTCAGAACATTGTCAGGTTTTGTTAACAGCATTCAATGCTGTATAGCAAAAATCTTAATACCAACTGTCCCCACAAAAAAAAGCGATTTTATTTCTTTGAAACAAAAACAAAGAGTAAGGCAAACACCAAAAATTTTATACATGCAAATACACACACACACATATTTTTCTTTTAAGAAGCAAAGGAAGAGAGACATTTTGTTTCTTTTATTTTGTTTCTTATTAGAAGAATTTCTATTAAAAATTGATTGCTTTTGAAAAAGAAATGACAGCTCAAAAAGTGTTTGAAGAGAAAGAACCAGCCTGATAGCAGCTTTGAAAATTTGCAATGTATGAATCAAAGAGGATATACCATATCAGACACTGAATAGAAAAAAAAATTTGCATGTAGTCCTGCCTGGATTATCAGTGAGCCAGGAATACCTCCTCACAGCAACATGAAAAGCAGATGCTCTAGCTGGCACTGTCACATATACCTTCACACATCTCCAGGCTATCCCTCTGGGTATACAAGTGCTTTACTATGCTGACAGGGTCTGGCAAGCTGCTAGGTGTCTGGATAGCATCAGATTTTCATACCTGAACAACTAAAATAAAACTCAAAATAAGTTTATGATGGGCAAATGTTGAACCACAAAATTCCTGTCCACATTGACCATCTCCTTTAACAAACAGTCTTGAATCAGGGTGTTTTTTATATTAATGGTATGGAGCATGCTTCTGAAATGGAGGAGAAAAAGAAAATAGCAATTTGTAAAATAAGATAAATCCTAAGATAAATGAAACGGCAGGGAATGCTGGAGAGTCAAATGAGCAACATGATGACAGATAAAATACTGTATTTTCTATAAGGTGATACAGCAGATCCTAAACAGCTATTTGAACAATCAGATGGGTTCTGCTTTCCTAATTTACAGTGAATGCTGTGGGATGAAGATCTGTACAGCAGTGGTCAAAAAAATCCAAAGCAACAAATAAGATATTATCGTGTAAAAGGATGGGACAGACTGTCTTTCTGAAAGTATTATAATGTCTGTGATGTGCCCTCAGCTACAGTATGTGCTCAATCCTGGTCAACCTATTTGAAAAAGAGATAAAAGAGATGTAGAAATAGGTGATGAAAATTGCTAAGAGCATGGCACAATTTCTATGATGAGAGATTGCCAAGACTGTGATTGTCTAGCTTGAGAAAGAGATGAATTTAAAAGGATATGACAAGACTATATAGAATACTGAAAGCCATATAAAAAAAAATGCAGGTATTTTTCTTTACAGTTACATTTTCTCCTAATACAGGAATAAGCACGTCTTCAGTGAAACTGGAAGTCAACCAACATAACCCCGAGCGGNTATAACTCAACTGCCACTGACCTTTAAGTTTAGCTCAGTGCTGGAACCATTTAAGGACATATGTAGGTAAGGAGAAGAGGCACCATTTCTGCGACGGTTTACATAGCTCTCAGACTGCAGAGAGGCCCCAAATGGCTTTGCTGCCTCTCCCATGGTGCCCAGTGCCTGGAACCTGGGACCCCATCTGCATCCTCAGGGCAGCAGGTCCTCCTGCAGTCCCAGCCCCACTATCCCAGGCAGTGAGACATGGTTCCCAAGTTTGCTGCCATACTTGGTTCAGACGAGAGGCAGGCAGGCAAATTTTTTGTGGAGACAGAGAAGGAAAGGAAGTAAATTCTTATCACTTGCTATTAAGACACTTAGCACACAGACATGTAAGGTTTGGATATAAACTGATAATGCACCATCACAGAGCTCAAACACAACAGTTTGCAAGCATGTACATTTAGACATCAGCAATATCCTATCTATCAGAGTAAAAATAGTAAGCAATTTATAAAATCACCGTGTCTCCAGTCACAAACTAACTCACTAACTAATGAAGACAAACTTCTCACTGTGGACAAGGTTTTTCATAATTGTTCACTGTGAATATTCCTGCACTTTAATTCCTTAAGGAATATTCCTTAAAGCCTGTGTGCTGTGAGAGGCAGGACACTGGGTTGGAAGAAGAATTCATCCCAACAAACTTTTCTATTCCTATCTTTCCACATTCCTAAAATATGTGTCACTACATAACAGTGAATAGTGTACTGATGTAAAATTTTGATTAGCTATAAAAGTGAGTGCATTCACTCACTTGTTAAAATTATACATTACATGTGAGGAATGATGAAAAGAAAAAATAGAGAAAAACTTTTGTTTCCCACTTTCATGGAAAGTAGGAGAAATAAGCTTCCTGTCATCACCATCTCATAACAAAACATAAAAATAACTAAGAAAAATCAGTGCCCAGCTCAGAAAAGACACTCTGGATAGCCGTGTCAGAGATTTAATAGTCTCATTGAAAGAGAAATGGCTCATTTGAAGAATGTATCTGCCATTTAAAAAGCTGCTAGAGAAATTCCTGGTTTACTGTATCTTTTAAATGAGCAAATAAAGGTCTTACAAACCTGACATGCAGATCACTGAGCATGTTCTGGTAATCCCCCTTCAGAAAGCAAGGGAAACCTTCCTGTGATTTATATTGCTGTGAGAAACTTTCGGCTTATTCTAAAACAACGCAGAGGCTACCAGAACAGAATATGGAACGAAGTGCAAAGCAAATGAAAATATGGGAGATTAGTTTCTGAGACTGAAGCATAGTAATTGAGAGAGAAAAAGAAGATGTTAATATAAATGAAAAGCAATTTAGAGTTTTACTCTCATTCACATGCTGAGAAAAGTTTGAAGAAAATTGATTTGGGGAATCTATTTAAAAAAAGTGAAAAGAAGAAAACAACCAAATATAAGGTGACAATAAAACAAGTATACATTTCTTTCTGCAAACACACAGAGAATTGAGAAAAGGTTGCAACAGTGAAAACCATGTAGCCTGCAAATGACAACAAATGGAATTGCTTTAGAATCACATCCTTCGTGTAGAAAGAAAGAAAATACTGGCATGTCCCAAACCTTATATTCAGCTCAGTCCTGCTAAGAAATCTTTGAAGGTAACTGGAAAGGAAGCACAAGGAGTTATTAAGTGATAAAAATTTCAGATAGCAAAAGAAACCCCTAAGGTTTCAAAAGGGACAATTTCATAACTAACATGGTTCATCTCAAAGACAAAAACTGAGCAGGAGGGAGTAGAAGAAATAAAGAGAAGGCATCAGTACTTTTATTCATTTTAAGTTACTCTGAACACCTATTTTTTAAAAAGATGTTCTTTCGGTATCAGGACTGCTCATTGTCTTTTTCATGAGAAAACTGACGAGAAGTTCACTCCAAGATCACAGGAATACATACAAAAGCCTTTTCTCCACAGTAGTAAATGAGCCCGTATATAGAAAAGGCTGTCTGATGGGCAAGTAAATTCTGCCTGTACTAGGGACATAACTACATGCACAGCTTTCAGACTATCCAAATACATTGCCTGGGACAGAACAACCAGTCTTGTGAGAATGAAGTCAGAGTTGTCTTTAAGGACTGCTCTAGGACTGCATGAAGGGATAGTATTTTCCTTTGGCTGTGTATCTTGGAGGTTGGACTAGATGACCTTTAAAAGTGCCTTCCAGCCCAAGCTATTCTACGATTCTGTGATCTGTTAGGGATGACTTTGCTGAGAATGTGAAAGAGCAATGAGTAGTGAAGAAATGGCAGCCCCTCATAATAAGATTTCTGGCTTAAACTCCTGCCCTGAAATACTTTAAGATCTGCAGTGTAGAATATAATTTTGTATTGAAAATTCCTTCTCTAAATATAAAATAGAACGTGTATTACACTACTAAAATTACTTCAACTTGAAGCTTGAATTATTACTGAAGAGTTTGTTAGTTTTTATCTGCTCGGAAAAGTAACTTGGGATTTTTATTTCAAAATGATCATAATTAGAAATCCTTGATATGTGACTTACATTGTAAGAAGACAATAGACAAAATGAAAAAAAATATTAAAAATAGAGATAGTAGAACTTCTTATTATAAGAAATGTACATTTTATCCACCAGATCTCATTTTCCTTTTTGCTTTTCATGACTAGTGAGCAGTTGGAAAAAGGAGTTTTAGCACTAGCAATGCTGGCTTGGTGACTTTTGGGAGACAAATTTTAGACACATCCCAGTCCACTTAATTCCTTATGCCAAATTGCCTGGTTAATTCCTCTAGCTGGGGTTTGGCAGATCTGATGAATCATGACAGCAATATTTAAAAAAAAAAAAATCACAGCTTTTTCTAAATCTCTTTTCGATATCTCTAATGCTGCAAACACTCTTGACTTGGAGCCAATGCAAATACTGGCAATGCAAAACCAGCTGTCATGGTTTAACCCCAGCTGGCAACTAAGCACCACACAGCCGCTCACTCACTCCCCCACATCAGGATGGGGGAGAGAATTAGAAGAGTAAAAGTGAGAAAACTCGTGAGTTGACATAAAGACAGTTTAATAGGTAAAGCAAAAGCTGCACTCGCAAGCAAAGCAAACCAAGGAATTCATTCACCACTTCCCATGGGCAGGCAGGTGTTCAGACATCTCCAGGAAAGCAGGGCTTCATCACGCCTAATGGTGACTTGGGAAGACAAACCACACCACTCCGAACATTCCCCCTTCTTTCTTTTCCCCCAGCTTTATATACTGAGCATAACGTGGAATATCCTTTTGGTCAGTTGGGGTCAGCTGTCCCAGCTGTGTCCCCTCCCAATTTCTTGTGCTCCCCCAACCAACTTGCTGGTGGGGTGGGTTGAGAAGCAGAAAAGGCCTTGGCTCTGGATAAGCACTGCTCAGCAGTAACGAAAACATCTCTGACTTATCGACACTGTTTCCCACACAAATCCAAAACAGAGCCCCATATTAGCTACTCTGAAGAAAATTAACTCTGTCCCAGCCAAAACCAGCAGAGCAGCTGATCAGAACATCATTTCCTTGTTCCAGCACCAGAGCTCTTTCCTCCTTATTGGTGGGGTAAAGCTATTGTTCAAGCACTGCTGAACCTTAATTGTGCATAAGATCCAGGAGTTTAAGGGGTACTCTGATATGTTGAAGGCTGATCATCTACTTATGTACTTTCTTTAAATAGAAAGCCCTTCACAACCCTGGTCATCTTTATGTAGGAACTTAGAGCACTGCTCCATACAGGTTAGTAATCTCTCTTTCTCAGAGTTGCAAAAATTCATATTCCAGTTTCTGTGTTATATGTTGAAGTTTCTCCCTGGCTTCTGCTTGTCAGTCTTTGTCTTCTGCACTGGAGCATGAAGGGTTTCATTCCTTTTTTTTTTTTGTGAAGCTATGTTCAGCAACAATGGTGTCTCTCATTAGCTGTATCAACATGGACTTTGGGTCTTACAAACCTCATGGGCATAATGCTGTTTTTCAGCAAGGAGTTGATTATGCATAGTGTGAAAACAAGTATTACCTCTCAACGCGGTGCCTTCAGACAATGCAGAAAATTCCAGAGCTGTTCTCCTGGTGGGGTAGAGAAAAATAAGCATCTCAGTCCTACTCACAACATACCCATGTTATTCATCTCTTACCTAAAATTACTCTATTTTCTAAAATGACTTACTTCTTATACAGAAATCTTTCTTCTCTCAGCATTTCATTTTCCTGCCCATGAATCTGTCATGCTGTTATTGTCCAGAACTGGACACAATATTCTACCTGAGCACAAAGGCATTATTATAACTACAGTATTATTTTCTACTCCATTACATTTAGCCGGGTTTCCCTCTTTGGTCGTTATTTTGTTTTGGTGTGACTGACATTTGTCATCAAACTACCTGTTCACTATGGCAATATGCTGGCTTTCCCTAGATTCTTGATTTCTTCTAGCTATGCCCTGCCTAAATGATTTGTACCTAAAAGGGCACTGCACATGGACTGGGGGAATACCATTTGGGTGATTCAGAAATGGCTTTTGTGAAGAGAATGTGTTCACTCGAACCTTATGTTTTAGTTGTGGCTGGGGCATGACTAGTGCAGAAATAAATGTTTGGTAATTACTGCGTTTACTCTGAAGAAGCAGCGAACATATAACCCAGAGACTTAGTGAACATGTTGCTGCTTAGCTGCTGGGGCAGCTGTGCTGCTTACACTGACCTTCGAAATTCATTATTACTTTTCATTTATAATATTCCATGGACTCTTTCTCCATTCAGGATTCCATAATGACAGTGGCTGACAGGTAAGATAACATGTAAAGCAAACAGTCCTGTCTCGTAGGTAAACAGGCAGCAATCAAAAGTAAAGGAAGTAACAGCTTCATATTTAAGAAATTCAAAGTGCAAATTCTGACAACTGCATCTGTATTTATAACTCTACAAACACATTTAATTCAGTGCAGTTGTGCATCTAGCTACCTTTTATACACAAAATTACAAGTTGTAGACAGCAGTAACTAGGCACTTCTGATTTAGACTCTGGGCATATATGCTTAATTTTTTCCCACTTTTTTTTTTACTCCTACATTTACTGTTTTTGCTGCCACATTTTAAAAGAGATAATAGAATGAAACTTTTAAATAAAATATAAAATTTCAAACAGTGAAGCTTGCATTTCCTTCCTCTTAATGTTCAAAGCAGGTAATTGGCATTCTTTCAAGCTTCCTTTCTCTTATGCTTCTCTCTGCACTTACCCCCAAGGCAAATGTCAGCTACATGGTTTGCATAATTTGTGCCCTTTGTTCCAGACCCCAAAGGATTTAGGTACTTAAGGTGGGACTTTAATGGGCTCTATATGCCTAAATCCAAAACTTCGGCCCTCAAAATCATCACAAAAACTGCTATCTTTCGAGGTGTGCAGTGCCCATAGACATCTGTATTTTTAATGTTAATGTCCCTGACTCACCTCTTTTTGATTCTTCATATATCTAAAGTGTCCTTAGTCTTGTCAAGGTTAGGTGACCCATCTTACACTGGAGCCCAGAAAGAAAGTGCCCTCTTACTGCTTTTATTTTAGCATCTGTGGTGGGTTGAACCTGACTGGACAATAGGTGCCCATCAAAGCCGTTCTATCACTCCCTTCCTCAGCTGGACAGGGGAGAGAAAATATAATGAAAGGCTTGTGGGTCAGGATAAGGGCAGGGGGAGATCACTCACTGATTAGCATCACAGATAAAACAGACTTAACTTGGGGAAATTATTTTAGTTTATTAACAATTGAATCAGAGAAGGTTACTGAGAAATAAAACCAGATCTTAAAACAGCTTCCCCCCCCCGCCCTTCTTTCTTCCTGGGCTGAACTACATTCTCGATTTTCTCTACCACCACCACCACCAGTGCAGGGGGATGGGGAATAGGGGTTATTGTCAGTTCATCACACGTTGTCTCTGCCACTCCTTCCTCCTCAGGGGCAGGATTCCTTGCCCTTCCCCTGCTACAGCGTGGGGTCCCTCCCATGGGAGACAGTCCTCCATGAACTTCTCCAACGTGGGTCATTCCCACAGGCTGCAGTCCTTCACGATCTGCTCCAGTGTGGGTCCCTTCCATGGGCTGCCGTCCTTCAGGAGCAAACTGCTCCAGCATGGGTCCCCCACAGGGTCACAAGTCCTGCCAGAAAACCTGCTCCAGCGTGGGCTCCTCTCTCCAGGGGTCCGCAGGTCCTAGCAGGAGCCTGCTCCAGCGCAGGCTTCCCACGGGGTCACAACCTCCTTTGGGCATCCTCCTGCTCGAGCACGGGGTCCTCCCTGGGCTGCAGGTGGATATCTGCTCCACTGTGGACCTCCATGGGCTGCAGGGGGACAGCCTGCCTCACCATGGTCTTCCCCATGGGCTGCAGGAGAATCTCTGCTCCAGTGCCTGGAGCACGTCCTCCCCCTCCTTCTTCACTGACCTTGGGGTCTGCAGGGTTGTTTCTCTCATATATTCTCACTCCTCCCTCCAGCTGTACCAGGTTTTTTTCCCCTCTTAAATATGTTATCCCAGAGGTGCTACCACCGTCGCTCGGGCTCAGCCTTGGCCAGCAGCGAGTCCATCTTGGAGCTGGCTGGCATTGGCTCTGTCAGACATAGGGGAAGCTTCTAGCAGCTTCTCACAGAAACCAGCCCTGTAGCCCCCCCTGCTACCAAAACCTTGCCATGTAAACCAAATACATAGACATAGATCTGTGCATCAGCAGTTGCTAGAGGAGGTAGCAGCATCACCTCTTCAGGCTGTGAAGTAATACTTGGAGGGTTTGTCCTTAAATTTCAGAGGTGATTTAAACCACATCTCCCAATTCCCAGAAAAATGCCCAAGTAAAAAGCCTATTTACAAGGGAAAGGCAGGTGGAAGAGAAGGGGGTGGGGTGGGGTGGTGGTGAGTTCATGTTTCCTTCTATGGAAACAAAGCCATGTTTCATGGAATAATAAGGGAAGTGAGGAATGCAAAAGGGAGAGCAATATTTTTGAAATGGTAACTGAAATATGGTCCAAACTCTGCTTCCTGATCATGGAATTTGTGTGCATTTTACAACAGTAACTGGATAAAACAACATTATGATTATGCGAGCAGGAAACAGGGAATCGGGTCCCTCCCTACAGTTGCTGGGCTAGGGAGACATCACTCATTTTGGTCCCTCTTCTCAGTGTGGTGAGCCTTTTATGAAACATGGGACAGAGCCAGCAAGAGAGAGATGAGCAATCCCTCCTCTGTGAATAGAGTACAGCCTACATGGTGGTGGCAGTGTCCCAGGGAGGGTTCAGACCCCTTTCTTTGGCCACTTTTCAACCATAATGCTGACCTTCTCCTTTAGTTTTGGGAGAATGGGCCTAAGAACTAGATTTAGTGAAGAGGGTCAGCATGCAAATGTCGGAGTTGCAGCAGACAGCTTTTAGGTATCTGCTTTCCCTTTTCCTCTTCCTCCCACCATTGCCCTCTCCCTTCTGGTTACTCATGCAGATGCCAGAACCATAGACCCCAGTGCAATGCAGTGGAAGAGGCAGGTATGTTACAACAAGAGTCTTTAAAAAACAAGATTGAGCAGGCAGTCACCTAGAAATAGACAACAACAACAACAAAAAAAACCCTTTATGGAAAGCAGATTTCACAGCCTCCCCTTCCTTTCCTTTCCCTAGACTTTTGACATCTCTCTTGTGGCATCATGCAGGTGCTTCTGTCTATCTGGAAGCAAGGAAAACTTCTTTTGAAGAACTGAGCATAGAAAAAACTGATTTTATATAAAATGCTCTCTTAGCAGGTGGGAGACCTGGGTTAAATTTCTCCACTAAATACAAGAGATTAAGCTTCATGCTTGCTGTGCTCTAGAAGCCTGCCTTAATCACAAGGCTACAGGCACCTAATTCTAGGCCCTTGATTCTTCTCTTCGATGCTGCAGTGACCTAGACGGTAGTATGCTTTTATCACCAGGTACTTCTGGGTCTTTACCACTGACAGCTCCTTATGCTCCACTTCCACACTGTGAGCTCTGCAGTTATTGTGTTCGTGTAACAGGAATAATCCCTCCAACACTTAGAATTTCAGGATTTCTGAACCATGTCTCTTACTCTTGGTGCTGTAGAATCATTCAAAAAAAAAAAAAAGTTATACATAGCAGAGCTGCTATGAAATTATTCTTTGCTATACCTTTCAGTACTATAAAGATCAGTCATACTATCACAGTGGGATCCCCTGAAAAACAATTTTGCTTTGACTTTTGAACCAGAGTGGGAATTGTCCCAGTATTTTTTATTTTGAAGTCCATGATATTTCAAGTAATTCTGATTATATTTTCATTTTATTCTCAAATCCTTTGTCCATCAGACTCAGAAATGTATGGGGTTTTCTGATTGGTTCTGTTTGGCTTTTTATTTTTTAAATGCAAGAACTAAAGAAAAAGGAAACAAAGAAGATCAAAGATGTTTAACCTAACACTAGTCTGAGTTATCCAAGTCTGCACTATTCTCTGCAACTGAAAAGGGTAAGTAAATGAAAGGCACATCTCAAGCTTCTCCTCTCAGTTTAACAACAGAGGGACAATAAATCATTTGCTAGAGTTACTAATAAGGACATTTTACTGGGAATTTTGAAAGAAGAAGAGAAACACAGGCTCATATATTGAGGTTTCTCCTTGTACTTGGGCAAACCCCTATTAAAATGAAAAGGAGAGCTCTCTAGGCCTGAGTGAACCAAAGCTCATTAGAGGGTATAATTTGTAATGTCTTAGTAAGAGTTAAGTTTCCTGAAATGACCTAGAGTCAAACCCTCAGAAAGTATTTAAGTGCCTAAAGTCGGTTGCTAGGAATGGCAGCCAGCAAGCGCTCAGAGAAAGCTTTCCATCTCTGGCTTGGTGCCCCAACCTCGGGACATCAGCAGGAGGAGATATCCCTGTTATACACCAGGCATGAGACTGGAGTCTAGAGAAGTAGAGATGACAACATTGACACAGCAGCTGCATAAGGAGGGAAGGTGTACTGCATGTCTGTGGAAAGGTGTTGGCAGGGGTGACGTCTGTGAAGAGGTCTCGGCTGCCCCATGGAGGACACAGCTGTGCCAGCCGCCAGAGCCACCTCAGGGCCAAGCTGAGCCCATCAGCCAAGAATGGGTGCCTCTGGGAAAACATATTTAAGAAAGGACAAAAAAAGTGGGACAGGCAGAGGAGGACAGGAAAAACAAGAGTGAAAACCAGCAGAGGTAACACCAAGGTCAGAGGAGGAGGTGCTCCAGGCACTGGAGCAGAGATTTACTGACAGGGGCTGCAGTCTGTGGAGGACCTATCCTGGAGCAGGATTATCCTGAAGGACTGCAGCCCACACTGAAACAGAGAAAGAGTGTGGGAAGGAGTGGCAGAGAGGAGCTGTTATGGACAATCAAGCCCATCTCCCATCCCTGGTGCCACTTGGCAGAGGGGAGAGGAGTCGAGAATGAAGGAGTGCAATGGAGCCTGGGAAAGGGGTGAGGAAAGGTGTTGTTTAGAAGTTTGTCATTTTGTTTCTCACTACCAGAATCTATTCTAATTGACAATGAATGAAATTAATTTTCTCCATGTCAAGTCTGTTTCACCCTGACGGTAACTGGTAAGCAGTCTCCCTGCCTTTATCTCAGCCCACAAGCTTTCTCATCCTATTTTCTCCTCCTGTGCCCCTGAGGAGGGGGGAGTGAGTGAGCAGCTGGGTGGGCCAAGGCTAACCCACCACAGGAGGTCAGCAACACACACCTGTGAAAACCCTCAGCCAACTCTGGGATCCCCAGAACAGGAGAGAGATGGAGGAGTAACTGGAGAGACCCCAGTGAAGGGCCACTGAGATGACGAAGGGACTGGAGCATCTCTCCTATGAGGAAAGGCTGAGAGAGCTGGGACTGTTCAACCAGGAGAAGAGAAGGCTCAGGGGGGATCTTATGAGTGTACATAAATACCTGAAGGGAGGGTGTAAAGAAGCAGAGCCAGGCTATTTCCAGTGGTGCCCATGACAGGACAAGAGGCAATGGGCACACACTGAAACACAGGAGGTTCCCTCTGAACGTCAGGAAAGATTTTTTCACTGTGAGTTTGACTGAGCCCTGGAGCAGGTTGGCCAGAGAGGTTGTGGAGTCTCCATCCTTGGAGACAGATACTCAAAAGCCATTTGGATATGGTCCTGGACAAATGGCTGTAGAAGGCCATGCTTGAGATGAGGTAGGGTGTTGGATGAGATGACCTCCAGAAGCCCCTTCCAACCTCACCCATTCTGTGATTCTGTGTAGGTGCCAAAGGGTGAAAAAGACAATTTCATCTTTTCTAATAATAGAAAGGTGACAGGACATGAAATCCTTAAAAGATGTCTTAATGGTCATTCTCACATACTTAGGACATTCAAATATTATTTCTGATTTAACCAGGAGAAATGGTATTTGTCACTTTGTAAAAGACTGTAGTTTATCATCTACAACTATCAGTTTCACCTGCCTCTTCTGAATTTACATGATAAGCTGATAACAGATCTTTGTCATCATCACTGAACATGCTTGTACTTTTGTATAGTCTTCATAATTTTGTCTAACATGAATATTAAACTAGGTGAACTATAATTTATTTGTTCATATAATGTACCCAATGAGTAATGTATTTCATCAAACTATCAATGTATACATACATTATTACTAGATGTCATCTCTTTTTATAGCAGATTTTTTTTCTTTCAAAATATTTTTGTCACCAAAGTAGAAAACAAAATGAAGTAACACATTCCAGTTGTCACTGACATTTTGCATTGCACTTAAAACTCACTATAATCCGTTACTTTTGTTGATTCCTAGGCTTTTTACTTTCTATTTTCCACTTTCATACAATTACATAAATCATGTATTCACTTCAAAGCACCACTGACTGAAATTACATTGCCTGTGTTTATTGAACTCATTTTGAAAACAGAGTTTCTCCAAGCTTGCACACAAATGAACATTGCACAGCAGACCTGCTCTCCTCCATCTTTATAATGGCAGTTTGCAGGTATTCTGTATTTAATCTCTTGGTAATACTCCTGTCCTATTGACTGTGCTGATTGACCCGGTGGAGGATCTTGCTGTTTGTTCCTATGCCAGAAACATCCAAGATGCCCAAGTATTTCAGTTGTTTCCACTTAATCTTCCAGTTAAGCAATGTACTCCAACAGATTTTGTTATCTATAATTTTCCCTTTGTCAATATACAGTGGGTGTCCCTTTTCTAAGTATATGTTGCTAAATGTTGCTTTATTGTATATCAAAGTAAAAGTCAGGGAAGTCTATCTTTTAAAGTATTAGGTAAATTGTTACCTGTTTTGTATCTACACCAACTCTTTAAATATTCAAAATGCCTTCTACCATTCAGTAGTACATTTTACAAACTGGTATTCCAACGACTGTTATGCAGTTTCTATTCTGGGGCCTTTTAATATATCATCTATCTAGGGTCTTTTAATAACAGAAATAAAAAAGTTTCAGGTTTTCAGTGACATTAATAACTATTTTATATATAGAATGTGAAAAACTTGTTCAATTTTTACCAATACCTTCAACAGTCTACCTCACTTCTTAATCACTGGCTATAGTTCTATGATTTAAACATCTTTCTTGCATAAAGAGAATCATATATTTGTTTGAGTCCTAAAAAATAAACATTACTGAAAATGAAAGATAGATACCTTGAAAAATGTGTATTATGTGCATTATTGGATACATTTGAATATTCACATACTACTCTGACATATTATTAACATTGTAAATGTGTCCTGATACACAGAGAAGTAACATTATTGTATCTAAAATACACGTGTCTTGGAAAATAGGTGGATATTGTTTCACTTTCATCAGGGATGTTTTCTCAGAGCCCATACCAGCACCTGAATTCTTTGGCATGCAGAATAGGAAGCATCAGTTTGTCCTCTCCATATCCCTGCCATTGGTGACCTGTAGTTTTTACTTGTATTTTAAAAATCACATACTTTTTTTCCTTCTTGGGGTTTTTTTTTTTTTTTTCTAGAGGGAACCTGGCTAAACTCCAGCTTCCAAGGCCCATCTCTTTAAGTACTTGGGCATAAGTCTGTAGGCTCAGTTTTGCACATAATAAAATACCAGCATTTTCAAGGCTGTCATTTCAGCTGATACGCAGCTTACAGATCTCTAAGTCCTTCAGTTGTCTATTTTGCTCCTGAACATTTTTGCAAACCTATGCAGGTGCTGATGTTGCCTCATCACTAGTTAGTTGCTTGGAGCCTTAGCTCAAAACTAAAAGCAAGTGGGGCAAATTAGTGGCAAAGTATGTATCTGATGAGTGAGTCCTAATTCACTGCCATGCTGAGATCAAGCTTGTTAAATGCTGCTTGCAAACCTTGTTTAGGATGCTAGAAGATCAGGAGAGT
>VYZV01034347.1:245877-260617 GCA_013401275.1 Pandion haliaetus
ATATAATATAACATAATACAACATAATATAATGTAATCTATAAAATATAAAATAATAAATATAGTCTACAAGGGCTACTGTTGTCTCTCTAAATTGTAAATATTTCCTGTTAATGGTGCAGGTGTCAAAACTGACGCCAGTCAAAAAAATCATCTACCCTGAGCAAGTCTGAACTGACAGCATCTAAAAACAGTTGTCCTTGAAAGATCAGAGAAGTTAGCCTTAGTTTGACTCAGTTTAAGGGTGCTGAAATTTAAATTGCATTGTATTTGATGGAGTCATTCTCCAACATATTTAACATCTTACTGATTTCATTTCAAATACCTTCACTATAGGGCTGATAAAATCCTGAACCTTGACCCTAACTGAAGTAAAATTTTATAGCTTTGCTGCTGTTATTGGTAGGAGTAGGTTTACAATCCATATTTTCTAAGCATGTGAGAGATTTTTTTGTAGGCTTAGGTTTGATCATTTCTGATGTTTTCTGCTCTCATTTATCAAGTCTGGGAAATCACAGAGGCACAAAAAATTTATGAGAAGAATCTTCAAAGTGTAAATTTAGTTTTCATACTCTTAAGGAAATTGCCATTTTACTTACAAGACATGTAAGTCTAACACCAGAAAGGACCCTTTCCTCTTCGTGTTACAACAGAGAAAGAATCACGCTGGCTGGAAAGCCTCCTTCCTTTTTCTTTTTTTTTTTTTTTCTCTTTTCCTTTTCTTTGTATCAAAAACATTCTGACTCAAATAAATTAATCTTAAGAACATTTAGGGCAGTTTATACCTAAAAATATTGCTGCTTTTGACCTATCTTGGGATACAGATGAAGTAGTTAAGGCTCACAAACTGAGTTTGAGCATTGCAGTGCCAAAGGCCATCTTTAGCCAATCCAACAAAAAAATGAGTACTCAGAAGACATACAGCCTTCATGGAGCCTTCATGACTTTAATCTCTTGACCCACATAGCTTTGCTTTCTGGAATATCCAATATTAAGCATCAAAAAGAAAAGGAATAGTATATATTTCCTACAGCACCTATTTCTGATATGTAGATTTATCACTAACTCCTTTGGAATGTCTTTAACTTTGCTGGGATTCAGGGTGAGAGGGCAGAAAGGAAGTAAGAAAAATTCCTCTGTGTAGATCAATACGGAATAACTATCTGCTAAACTAAACTGAACTAGCAAGTTGAGTTAACTTAACTAAAACACAAGTAAACCTTATGTAAGCTATCAGAAGACTTTAAAGAGTATTCTCCTAGGTCCACAAGATGTTAATGGGCTGAAAAACACTTATTATACCTTGAAGGCAGTGAAGCAGCTATCTTAACGTACACTGAACTATTTTATGAAGCAGCAAATGCCGAATGGGGTTCAGACTTTCAAGCACAACTTCATTCCTGTGTGACTTGCACAGTCTGCACCACCAGTCCTGCATATAAATGGCATTTTCTGTGAATGTAGTAGTTAGGCATCAGAAAACCCCATTTTCCATCATGCTTCAAATTTGTTGGTTAATCATGTCTTCAAAGTAAATTAGGCAAATATGTTTTCTGCTGCACAGATGTTTTGACAAAAATGAAGGATGAGTCACAGTCTAGATGGAAATTTGATCCATAGCTTGTTTATGATCCATTATAGCAAAATGTTGGCCCCATTCATTAGGAACTATAGCTATTCAGTGTTACACTTGGTGGAGAAGAAAGCTATGTTCAATTTTAATAGGTGGTGGAAACAGGATAAACAGGAATGTGTAAGATGTCTCTTTAGGCTATTTTTTCAGTTGTGTTTATTGCTAGATAAACTTTTTATATAAACTAATTAATTCAGGGTATAAGTTATTCACCTACTACATTTACAGGTGTAAAATAAGTGCCCAAATAAAAGACAAGGTTTAGGTAGTTAAGGCTCATGCAACTTCCTCCAGGAAAAAAACAAAGGCTCCTGTAATTCTGCTGCAGGTCACTGGGTGGGGAGTGACAACCCGGGAACAGAGACCCTCGGGAACGGAGATCGCTAGCACGCCCGAAATAATGTAAGACACAATTCCCTTCTCTCAGACAGTTCTTGGAGTGCACAGACAGCACTGCACCTGGGGTGGTGTGCTGGCACCTGAGCCCAGCTGTCCTGGTTTCAGCTGCGATAGAGTTAATTTTCCTCCTAGTAGCTGGTATGGTGTTATGTTTCGAATTCAGTACAAGCAGAATATTGATAACACACTGATGTTTTCAGTTGTTGCCAAGTAATGTTTAGTTTAAAGTCAAGGATTGTTTAGCTTCTCATGCCCAGCCAGCAAGAAGGCTGGAGGGGAACAAGTGGTTGGGAGGGGACACAGCCAGGACAGCTGACCCAAACTGGCCAATGGGATATTCCGTACCATGGGACATCATGCCCAGTATATAAACTGGGGGGAGTTGGCTGGGAAGGGGATTGCTGCTCAGGAACTAACTGGGTATCGGTTGGTGAGTGGTGAGCAATTGCATTGTGCATCACTTGTTTTGTACATTGCAATCCTTTTATTATTATTATTGTCATATAATTATTATTATTGTTGTTGTTGTCATTATTATCTTTATTAGTTTCTTCCTTTCTGTTCTATTAAACTGTTCTTATCTCAACCCACGAGTTTTACCTTTTTCCTTCTGATTCTGTCCCCCATCCCACTGGGTGGGGGGGGGAAGTGTGTGAGTGGCTGTATGGTGCTTAGTTGCTGGCTGGGGTTAAACCACGACACCAGCCCAAGCCTGTGAGCGAAGAGCAGGCAGGCAAAGCCCGCTCATCCCTGCGTAGCTCCTGCTTCCACAGTCTGTTGGGAGGAGGTGCGCTATGGCTTATTGAGTGCTTCCTCCTAAGTCAGATTCCATTGGTTTTATGATGCTTAACTTATTATGATGCTTATCTTGTAATTTTTCATTATGCCTCCACCTAATATGTTCCTCAATATTCTAGATAGTATCTTCTTTTTCCCCTTTTATCCTCCTCTTTATGTTTTGGGGGTTTTTTTACTATAGTTTTTGAATTTAACATACTTGCTGTGTTGAATTGATCCAGTAAGACTTGGATCACTGACCAGTCACTGGAAAGCCTTAGCCTCCTTTTACTGTTCTTGGTGATTTTTCCTTTAAGGACTTCTCCACCTCCATCCCTCTCCCTTGGCACAGCTCTAGTGATAGAGTCTTGAGTTTTATGGGGGAAAACATGTTTTAAGTTAGAAGCCTCAGTGTGAAACAACAAGTGCCACAGCCTTTCTCTTTCTGAATGCAAATAAGGACAGATCTGGAATACCAACTTCCTTTCTCCTTTCACTTCCCTTGGGAAATGCCATTCTTTTAGGCCTTGCTGAAGGTAAAGTTATAAGTGATGTAGGGGTGTATCTAGGAAATGAAAACAGAGACAAGACCACAAGTTATATTGGACAGTCTGTGGCAGCAATGACCAGTTTCTTATATCTGAGCCAGACCTCTACATTGCAAAGTCTCTGTATTTTAAATAACTTCAAAGCTGAAGGCCGACTGCCTCCTGCTTCCTGTTCCTTCCCTCCTCCTGGCCTGCCTCCAGCTCTGAACTGATGTATGCCTGGATATGCCTGGGCACTCCTAGAGCTTAGGCTACCCCTGCACAATCACAGAGCTAGAGCACAGGGGCAATGTTCACACCACAACAGCTTTAGGAGTGTAAGATTGGCATTTAACCGTCTCTCTCTGCACCCAGGGTGAAAAGGGCAGGCTCCTGCCAAAGAGGATTTGCAGCAGGATCACCGCAGCTCCTGGTCTGGCCAAGTCTGGAGCATGGTTACCCCCTATCTGGATCCACAGAAGCTTGTTATTCTTTCTTAACAAGGGGTTTGTTTTCATCACCATTGCCCTTCTGAAGGACATTTCAGAGTTTTTCAGTGTCTTCCCTGACAGTTTACAAAATCATTTATGTCAAGCTGAAAATTAAGGTCCTTGCTTTTAATAACATAATGTCTCCTCTGTCACTGACAGGGAAGTCTGCATCTCCAGGTAATTCTCTGATAGAGAATTTCATGCAATACTGTTATTCAAAATTAACAGAAAAAACCCCACCTGTATTTTGCCTAAAAGCAAAACTCAACAACTTAGGGCTGAAAGTTGACATCAGTAACATGAAAGTGGAAATAATGGAAAAATTTTTACTATCATTATAATTATCCATTTGAATATGTTATCAAACAAATTCTGATTTTTTTCTGCATTGGTATTTATTTTTCTTTCTTCCATATTTATACTGCATTCCTTTTTCTCTCCCATGTCTGATTTCCTTTTTCATCATAGCATATGAAGTCCAATGCTTAGCTGGTTTATCATATAAACCAAAATTTACCTAAACATTTTTTGATCTGAAAACCTTTGATTTTTCTGGTGCTATTACACTTAGAACTACCAGTCTTGGTTGCAGTTTATAAATCCCAGTCCACTGACTTCCTTGTAAAGCTTGTGAAAAATGGTGTGGTCTATAGCTCCTTGTTCACATCTAAGTTAATTCTTCAGTGGACTTGAGTTATACCTGTAGCTTAGCAGGTGGTCTAGACAGGCTGCCACCTAATCGCTTCTCTACCCATGAGCATTAAGTAAAGGGTTAACCCGGTGCAGAATTGATTATATTAGACTCTGTGCTTTGTGTTGTTTAAGTCAGAATAGGAAATCGTAATAGGTTCTTCTTAAACACTGTTACTGGTATTAACTTAATTTACTTCACTCTAGGTAATATACTCCCTGGCCTCTGCTTTCATGGCAGGCACACACCTCTCCTTATTGTTACACCTGATTTGTGGAAAATGTCAGGGCTCCCTCAAGGCCCCCTGAAAGTCACCCCATGGATTCAGTCGAATAACTCACAAGCAATACCAGCATTTGGATCTTCAGGCATTTGTCCGCCATAGCTTGAGGGTTTCTGGGTTTCTTGATTACCCCAGCCACCATAATCTGGAATGGCAAAAGTAGTGTAATGGGACTCTGTTGTGAAGCAGTGATCTTGCTGGCATGTTGCAAGACCACTCACTCTCTATTTGGCTAAGTGGGCTATGAAAGCGTTCAATGTAAAAAAAAAGGGGTGCAGAAGAAAACTTCACACAAAATCTTCCTCGTGGCTTCTTGAAGGGCTAGGTATCTAGGCAAGGGAGGGGAAATAAGAAGTCTGGCCTTGGCACCAGTCCTTAGGCACCAGTGACCCTTTTTAAAGTGGCCGCTGTCAGACAGCTTCTCTTCTCTTTCCCAGAGACAAGATGAACGGAGACCATTGCCTACCTTGATGATGCATACTGACTTTGGGCTCCCTTAGATGGTGTTTGCATCCCTCTGTGCTCACAGCTGTAAGCTTTGTAATGGCAGGTGCCCTCTTTTGTTCTGCTGTTCTGTGGTTATGGATGCTGAACAAGCATGCTCATTTTCCATGACCTGGGCTGTTACAAACCTCAGAGAACTTCAGAAATGCCCAACAAATAGCAATAAATGGTCATAAGAGAATGCAGGGTAACCACATCGAGGACAAAGGCTTTTATCTGAAGCACAGAACTTCAAGACGTCCAGCTTCTCAGCTGGATAAGAAAACACATTTTCAATTCAGGTTCATAAACCCACAGCTTTGTCTAACAGATGCAATGCCAACTTGTTCAGTCATTAAATTAATTACTGCTGTCTGCTCCATGTGATGTATTGTTATTGTTTTGTGCTATGACAACATCAAAGGGCCCCAACAGGTCTGAGGATCCACAGAGCTAAGTGCTATATGCTGCTGCAAATAGATTAATTCTGAGTTTGAGCTTCCCCCAAAAAACAGGGATTATAAGAGAGCTGTGGTCATGGAAAGCCAAGTGTCTTGCCCAGAAGCACACACAAGGATGGATGGACCAGAGTTGGAAGTTGGACCTAAATATCTTGCCTTATCTGGGAGGGCCAAGTCTGCACTGCCTCCCAGCTTCACAGATGCCATCTCTCAGCTTATGAGTTAAAATCCATGACTTAACATGAAGTACCTGATACTGTTTTAGAAGCTGAAAGTTTCCCAGTGGCTCTCCCATGCCATATCTCACTTCTTTATAGCAGTGAGATATAATATTGGGATGAGCAAGGTGAATTTTCACACACCTACCTGAAAGTGAACACACCAAGAAATAACTGAATGAAACATCCCAAGAGGAAGTGGCCTGGAAAGACCATTTTCTTGTTCAGTTATTCTATATGTTGTGACAACTTGCATTTCCCTGGAAGACATCCAGATGACAAGGAATGCAGCTGACTTTATTACAGATGACAGAAAAACATCATGAAGAATAACTCATTTAAAAGCCTTTGGCCTTTATCTGTTGTTCTTTTCATTTACACTTTTTTGTATGAGATTCTCTGCCTTTGAGGCTTAGCCAGTGCCTAAAGGGACAGAGAACAACAGGGCTACAAGGAGTACAGGGAACAAAGGGAGGAAAAGTAAGGGGCTGCTCTTAAAGAGAACAGTGAAGAGCACCTGTCCAAACTAAACCTTAAAAGCCTTTTTTTCTGGGTACAAAACCTTTAAGTATGTAAAGATTTCATTGTGCCTGCGAGGTCCCCAACCTTCCTCTGAAGTATCCACTTGCTTCAAACACCACCTAGCTAGAAAATCTTCTTAAAACTGTCCTCTCTTTTCCTCTTAGCAGCTTCTGCCACCAGGAAGGCTAATCCCACTTTTGGGGGGCTGCATGGGTAGCCTAAGCTGTGGAGCAGACACCCAGAGTGCCACACTGTAGTTCCTCTGTACATGCCTCATGGCCTCTTCTCCCAGACAATCCAGATATATCCTCACCCTGACATACCTTGCCTTGGGCGTAACCTCTATTTACCCCCCAGTAAAATCCTTTCAATGACAGTTTTGTGCCCTGTTTGTTTCCTCCATGATGCTTTCAGCCAACATAGCAATATCATAGTCAGTGCAACTGCTGGTGCTTGTAAAAAACCAACAGGATAGAAAAACACTCTTCTAAAACCCTTGGTGGGACCTGCAGTGCTTTCTGTCAAGCTGCTGAGCTCAGCTTTTCTATCCATCTGCTTCTTCTTCCTTCCTTGTCTTGCTTCACATCTTCAGGAAGGGGGTAAGTATCCTGCAGAGTCCTGAGACTTCCTCCACACTGTAGCAGGTGGCTCATGCTGAAAGGACAAGGTTAGTCTGGAAAGGCGAAGGGTGCCAAGGGAAACTGCATTACACAACATTATAGATGAAGTCAAGGAAATCTGTCAAGCCTGGGAAAGCAAGTCATGGGAAATGAAGCTGAGACATTACCCGATTTAAATTTCTTATACTCATTCAGAAAAGTTGTCTACAAGAAGTAAAACCCCCTAAAATATCATTTCCACACTATTTGTATATGTTATGCTTCATCAAACTGGAGTTATACACTAAATAGAGGGACTTCCAGTAGGAATAAGAAGTAGATGTTTTTGCTTCTGCAATGTTTTTATTTTGGGGATGGTTTATTCATAAAAATGACCAGTTTCATCAATGGGCATCATTTGTCTTTTGTACCAAAATTTATGTTGGGATGGTGAATTCAGAGATAACACAAGACTTCTCAGAAATGTAGGCAAACTGAAATTTCCACCTCCCTCAAATAAGTTTTCTGTTTTGGACCGTGGCTGGGCAAGTCCTGCCTTGGGAAGAAGAGAGGAGGGAAGGAAGAAGAGAACTGGTATGTTATTTGGAATGCCTGGTCACTAGATTGTGGTCCCAGTTATTACAAAATGAGAGCTTGAAACCCTGGAGCTTCCTTTCTAATGGAGAATGCCTTTATGGTCTGTATGCCTGCAAACAAATTTGGTTCAATTTCCTTCCATCTGTGTGCTCCAAATGACTGATTATAATTTGAAAGTGTCAGAGCTCACCAGAGAAATAAAATTGTGGAGGGACGTTAGGGCAGTGACCATCCAGCTGAATCTGCAAGGCAGTACGGGAACTACAGGCACTGAGGCAACAGACTTTCACGTAGCTGCCAGCTCCGTAAGTGGACGTACGGAGCTGTGCCAAGGAGCACACCAGGCTTTGCTGAGGTCCCTGGCTCAGCCTCCTGCTACAGGAGGGGTTCAGCACCAGGGACCATATGTGAGCAGAGGGAAGTCAGAATGGATTCGGCTGTAGCCAAGCAGTCCTGCAGGAGCAGGCACCATCCCACATGCCCCAGCTCTGCCTTCGGCGCTGGCAGCAGCAGCCAGCCCTGGGTTTCCAGTGCTCTGGCAGGAGCTATGCACATCTTTATGTCTGTGGCAGTCTGCTGCTCCAGGCAACTGCCAATCTATCTGTTTCATATATATGTGTCTGTGTGTGTTTTTGTGGGTATGTGTCTGTTAGTGTTATTTAAAATATGAAATGAAATAAAACTAAACCGGAATGAACTAACAAAAATTCAATCAATGACCAATTCTAGCAAGGTTTTTCACCTCTGTGCTGTCATGTAATGAACTTACATCACCCACACATGACTGAATTTGCCCTCTAACTATTTTCAAAACAACGTAAAATTCAAACCAGTCCTTTTTATTATTATTATTTCTGGGTATCAGCAGTAACACATGCAAAAGTGCCGATGACTGTAGTGCCTTTAGTTTTTCCTGCTGAGATTAGTAGTGAAGGTTAGACATGGAAATAAACTTCAGACACCCTAAAGCACAATTACACCTACTCACAAATACCTGATTCTTCTCATCTCTGCGCATCCTCAAGATTTATCCTGCATAGTCTGATTGATCATCTGCATGATCACTAGCTTTTTCTGGGGCAGCATTTGAAACAGAAGGGTTACCAAGGTGCAAAACACTTGTGCTAACAGTCCGTGTTTGTAATGGAAACTGCTCTGGTATTTTTCCTCACGGTGTTTAAAAAGTAGTAATACAAACATAAGACAAGTTAAAAATAAAATCCAACAATTAAGCATCCCAGAGCCTAAGAAATGACGAGAAAGCAAACCATGGAGCCAACGTGTTGTTTATAGTGCGTATGAATCTTAGCTAATTCTAAATGAAAGACAAAGTACTAGAGCAAAAGAAAGCAACAAAAACTTTAAACATTGGAAAGCATGATCCCAGCCAGCCAAGAATGAATGACTGGCTTGGCAAGGAAAGCTCTTGAGGAAAAAACAGTGGAATCTTTTAGCAAATAGTTAACTATGATGCTAAGAAGGGAAACACAGTGCTAACACCCAAATAATCCTTGAAAAATAGGTATACCTTAAATCATTCTGTGAAATGTCTGTTGCTTTCATCTGCCATTCATCTGTTTACATTAAGGTCTTATAATGTTAATTTCCCACAGAAGGGAAACTGAAGTTACTCTTCATATTGTATTTAATTCTCAGAGAGTATGGATTGTTATGCTAGATAATGTCTCTTTAATCAACGTCATGCATATTTGGCTGGCTTGTGTAATAATTTATTTCCTATTGTTTTGGAGATTGGTGGCTCCCCTTGAAGTGACATCTGCTAGAAGCTCCTCTCTGCAATTTTGTTTCTCTTGTGAGTTCTGACACTTTCACACTGCAGTCAATCATTTGGAGCACACAGATGGAGGAACTTAATCAATCTGATTTCAGATAATATTGACCATAATGTGGAACCCATCAGGTGAGGAAAAAAACCCCAGGATTTCAGTGTTTTATTTCGCCATAGTGGAGACCATAAATTAGTGACCAGCCATCCACATATTCATGAGGCCATTGAATGATAGAAAAGTTTAGGCCAAAAAGACAGGTTAAAAATTTCAGCATTCTCTGAAAGCAGGTTTAGCATCAAAGTAAGATCAGGAGGCTCATGGCCTTGGCTGGACTCTCAGCCATCCTGCCATGACTGGATCTCTGTGATAATAAGGAAGGAACATGGGCTTTAATGGAGGAACAGCTGTCACACCACCTTTTCATCCCCATTTGCTTTGCTCTTCGAACATAAATTTGAGACTGTCACAAGTCCAGACCTGCTTTGCATCCATAGGTCCCAGAAGCATACACAAGCAACGTGTCTGTCCACTTTTGGGCACACCAAGGTATAAAACCATATTCTTGAATAACTGCATAAGAGATAAGACAGGCCAGCCTATTGCTATACCTGCCAAGGTGGATTCTCTGTTTTGAACATCACAGTGTCTTGCTGCACCAGGGTCACAGGGCTCCCTGTCACATACAGAGTCTGTCACGTACTGCAAGACAACATGTAGTTGTAGACAGCTGGACTGATGCTACTGCAGTGAGGTAGCCCCACATGAACATGGGCTAAGAAATGCCTGAAGGCTTGGCCTGTAGCCAGCTTTTTTAATAAAAGAAGAAGAAATGTGGCATTAAACAGCAGACTCCAAGATGAGGAAAGTTAGTGTGTGAAGCTGTAACCTCATCTTCAGCCAGCCCGTAGTGAGGAGTAACATAGGAGTACTCCGTAAGGGCTTCTCATGCACACTTACTGCCTAGTGAACAGTCCTCTGCTGCATGTAAAATGTCCTTTTACCTTCTCAGAACAATTTTTCCTTTCCCCTTTCCTCCAATTTTTGCCCATTTTTCAGCTTTGTTTACACTCAACTTTCCCTAGTTAAGTAGGTGTCGTGGCTTAACCCCAGTCAGCAACTAAGCACCATGCAGCCACTCACTCACTTCCCCCCCAACCCAGTGGGTTGGGGGAGAAAATCAGGAAAAGAAGTAAAACTCGTGGGTTGAGATAAGAACAGTTTAATAGAACAGAAAGGAAGAAACTAATAAAGATAACACTAATAAAATGACAATAGTAATAATAAAAGGATTAGAATATACAAGTGGTGCACCATGCGATTGCTCACCACCCACCGACCAATGCCCCATTAGTCCCCGAGTGGCGATTCCCCCACCCCCACTCCCCACAGTTTATATACGTCACATGGTATGGAATACCCCATCGGCCAGTTTGGGTCAGCTGCCCTGACTGTGTCCCCTCCCAACTGCTTGTGCCCCTCCAGCCTTCTTGCTGGCTGGGCATGAGAAGCTGAAAAAGCCTTGACTTTAGACTAAACATTACTTAGCAACAACTGAAAACATCAGTGTGTTATCAGCATTCTTCTCATACCTAGCTCAAAAACATAGCACTGTACCAGCTACTAGGAAGACAATTAACTCTATCCCAGCTGAAACCAGGACAGTAGAAAAAGAAAAAAAATCCATAATTATTCCTATTTTTCATGCAGCTTCTTCTTGAAGCAGTTCATGATTAGGCAAAAGTGTGGTAAGATGCTTACACATTATCTCAGGAACTGGGGACTAGGTCTGGGGCACTCTGGCTCCCTGTGCTTGTTGTTTTCCTTACCTAACAGATCCATCTGTTATCTGCTCCAATAACCAGTTCAGATCTTTGTCCAGCCAACCGCTGTATGATATGAAAACTCCAGAGGATGTCTTTGTTACTTGGCATTCAGATTATGGAAACTGCCTTCTGCTCAGAGCCCTATCCTTCCTGAAGTCACGGTTTTCAAATGTGTTTGGACTCGATGTTTTATTGTCAGCATCTCACTGCTGAAAGCAATTTTTTAAGGATATCACCTGAGTTTACCAACATTTTGGACATTCTAGTAATTCTCCTGTCATCCATTTCTAATCTAACAACATAATTCTATTTCTTTTTCTTGTTCCTTTCATATTGCCTTCAGAATATCCTAGACAGAGAGCCATCTATCAGAAATTCCAAGGACAGGTCCACTAAGTATATCACTAATCTGATCCTTCTTCCTTCTTATCTAAAATTTGGGCTTGTCTTTTAGAATCCCTTAAATTAGTGATCTTGCTTATTTGTACATATGAAAAATGAGGAAAAAACTTCCAATTAAATTGCAAAATTGTGTTACAGTTTGCAGTAGGTCACTCTGTTAAACAGGGCATAGCCCACAAAAATATTTCTTTGAAAACTGCTTGTCTTCTTTTAGTTGTCCAAGTTAGTGCTCCAAGTTACTGATTTAGAAAAAGAGTTAATTTTATCCAGATGTGCATAGGATGATGCACTTCACCTTTATTTTGCTGGATCAGCTAAAAATTTGGTAAAATTTTGTCCAGACAGGGTCCAAATCTGGAAACATTTACAAAGCTATTTCTATGATGACCACATAATACTACCTTGCAACCCAGCACAGGACAAGACCAAATCTAACTGTGTGGGGATAGTCTTCTCCTAAAGCACTGACAGGCTTGGATACATACTGAGGGCTTTCCTCAGCTTTGCTGTGGACACTTTCACCAGATTTAGAAACAAAGAGAAATTGTGCTGGAATAGGGACCAGAAGTAAAGACTCCAGAAGGCTGCCTGTTTTACTTTCTGCCTGTGACTCTTGCACTGATGTCTGTCCAGAAACTCAGTGTTGACAACACTGGATAAAGGCTCAGCCCAGCCTTAGACAGCTATATTTTTAGCCTGCTAGGTAGGAAACAGTTGTGGTAGCAGTGGCTGTCAACCTGTTAAGCTGGGAAGATCAAGTCTCCCACTCAGTTGAACGTTAAAATCACTGTATGTTAAAGTGTGTACCTCTACTATGTCCTCTCTGAATAAAATATTCCTATACAGTTTTTTAATAAAATGGAAAGTTACCTTCCAGGAAGGGCAGGCTCTGACCTTGTATGGGACAGAAAGTGACTCTGACTCACGTATTAAGTTCCAGAGAAGAAAAATAAGTTTAAATAACACTTGTGTTCAACTTTTTGTGTTAAATAGATCTACTGACCTTCCCAGACAGCTTAAAGGCTTTTTTAGCTGCCCTCTTGATAGATCCAGCCTTTTTCATGCGCATCTGGGATTTATGATTTGGAAGCTTGGACTCAAGTCCAGGGAATACACCCAGAAAAACCTGTATCTTCTCTTTCTAGATACATTTATCTACTGGCTCTTTCAAATCTCTCTGGGAACTTAGTTTTTGTTGAGATCTATTTCCATTCTTCCTCATGTTTATTACTGAAGGTCTGGACCCTCAGCGTATCACTTGCATCATTTCCCTGTGCAGTATTGGCTGCATCTAACATACATAGTAAGCTCTTTACAACATGGTGTTTTCAGCCTAGAATCAGAATAATAGTTTTGCTTCCTAACCTCAGAAAGTATTTTGAGAACAGTCAACAGCCACATAGTTGACACACCATGCTGACCTAGTTAAATATCAAAAAATATAATTAATACTGTAGTTAGCATCTTTAATTTAAACAGATTCCACAGCCAATTCTCCTTCTTTCCTGACCATTCATGCCAACGCTGTGTATTGCTCCCTGCTGCAGTAAATAGAAGTCTTGCAAAATAAAACCAGGAGCACTCTGTAAATTCCTTCCCCATTTCCTCAACATCTAGATAGAATTTTCCCAACAAGTTTAGCTAGTTTCCCAATAGACCACACAGGTAGAATCAATGAGAATAGACCTCCCAGCCATGTCCCTCTGTCTGTTGTTATCTTTCCAGCTGTTCTTATTTCACCAAAATCAGCCTTTTCTGATAGGTTTTGTTAATAGACAATAAGAACAATGATTTAATTTACTGATTATTCTCCTTTGGCTTTTAAACAGTGCCAGTATGTTCCCAGTGAGAATATTTTTTCTGGATAGGAGTAGATGAGGGAGAATAGTAGTGTCACATCTTAATGCAAATGAGTTTGTTAGGTTTATGTGGTTACCACCACCAGGAGGAAATGGCTTTAATGAGGAAACAAGCTATATAATATAAGATAAAGTGTTTCATTAAGAATGAATGCTATTATTCAGATCTTATTGCTGGATAACTTGGATGAAAGGAAGAACTTACTGTCTTGTGACTCAGTAAGCCTAAAATCAGTAAATTGGGGAGCTCGGGGAGTTACAGCCATTCATCTTAGTTTGCCTGGCTGAAGATAGCCAGTTTGTTTTGACATCAGTGTCTCTGAATATCAGTAATGTAAAATTTCACATTTTTCTTTTCCTATCATCCTTGTCTAGCCCAGGAAAACCTTTCAACCATCACTCCAAACTAAAAAGAAAAGTCACTCTACCTTAATTCCCTGTTGTACTTTATGCTTCTAGCTGAAAAGTTATCTTAACTTCAAGCTGTACCTGGGTGAAACCAAGAATCATGGGAAGTCTCACTAAAATTAAATTGTTTGGGGAAAGGAGGGAGGAGGAAGGAGTGTTAAAACTCCAGGACAAGAGCTGATGCAGGAAGCTGCCAACAGGTCTTCCTGCAAACACACTGATGGCACCCTGCAGGGGTGAAAAAGATCTCAGTCCTCCATGTTGGTGATTTCCCCTTCTGGCCAGACTTGCCTCACTACTGAAATGAAAGGACAGGGGATACTCACTTTGTTTTTGTACATGATGGGGAGAAGGGGTCAGTAACTTCTCTCATTTCAGGAAAACAGAAAAAAACAGAAGGACTAAGAGGGTTTGTTTCTAGCTGTGTTAAAGCAGGCATTCGGTTTCTGTTTTATCTTGCGTGTCAGGAAGGTCTGATAGCTAGGAAGGGCTGTAAGAAACTGAATCTTCAGTAACAGCTAGATAATGTCTCACTGCTGATGCTCATAGCAGGAGATCTATGGAGCTGGGCTGTGGGAAACTTGTATGTTCATTTTCATTTCCTTTCCTAAGCTCTATGGAACTAATTTGGGGTTGTGGGATGTCATATTGGGATTCATGCCTTTGAAGTATAATGCCTCATCTAACAGCTTCTTAGGGTGCAAGCAGAAGGCAGTTGGACCCTTTCATGACAGTTGTTGGTCACCAAGAGGTTAGGTGTTTTCTAAGCTAGCTAGGT